>JAGPOY010004322.1:0-12054 GCA_018983105.1 Silene uniflora | reverse complement strand
TTATTGAGTACATAAACTCTAAATAAGAATATGTCTTTTGTTAAGATACAAAAGAGGTTTCACTTTTGTGACCAAATGGTTTTGGTTTATGGCTAGTCCATACAAGTCAAAAGTGACAATATTCTAAACCAAACTAGAATAATATATATCATGTAGATGATATAAGACTCAATTTGGTATCCCAGATTAAATCCTAATTCTGGAATGATAAACGCATTTAATCACAAGAGTTAGGAAGTAATCTTGGAACCATTAGATTGCTAATCTTATGGTGTATGCGTATCTTGCATTCAAAGCAAGATATCTCGTGCTCTTTTGTGAAAAGGAAATCGAGGATTTAAATCATTAATCCAGATAAGGTTTATCATTACTTCTTTTCTTTTACCGACAATTTAGGTTGACACGAAGTGTTCACTTAATAAGGTACAAAGAGAAATCTTTGAAGAAGTTCAAGGAGTTTCATGTGAAGTATTTAAACCTAAAGGAATATAAGATCAAGGTTCACGATTCGATCGTGAAGGGAATATCTTAGTGGTGGCTTAGATATACACCAAAGAAGGTGTGATATAATATCACAAGTTTATCTCTCCTAGCACACATTATGTGATAAGATGTGATTATATGAAGTAATCAAACCCTATTTGATATGGTTTGAGTTTTAATCAAGTTACTTTGAGTTACTTGATTTTATTTTGGAGATTTTATCATTTTGTCTTTTAAATTCTTTTTCCACTAAACTAAAACGATTCATATAAGATATGAAATGGTAGGGTACCATGGTTATAAGTTTCCGAAACAACCAAGTGACCACATTTCTTATAATCACGCGTACAAAGTGTTTGTGGCTCGTGATGCTGTCTTTCTAAAATACAAGTCTATTTTTGTAAGACAGAGTGGGAGAAAATGTTCAAGAGCCACACAAGAAATGTATGTGTATCGCAAGAAATTGATCTTTCTTGGCTACACTACATTGTTGTCGTTTCGAAACCTAGGAGATTAAGTTAAATTCATATCTTGTTGAAGATGATGAATTGCAACCTAGGAAGTAAGGTTGAACTCATATCTTGTTGAAGATGATGAATTCGTGTTACTTTTGGAAAGTAAAGAACCTATAACTTACAAAAGGATTATTTTTAGTCACAACTCTTAATAATGGCTTGAGGCCATAAAGTCCGAATTGAATTCCAAGTGACATTGTCGAAATTAGTTCTCTCGATAGGTCGAGGAGTTGTGTTTATACATAAAGTTCAGTGGGAGTTAAGGTGATTTTGTTTAGTCTTATATGTGGGAGACATATTGATCATTGGGAATGATTTAAGACTTTGGAGTAATAAAATACATCCTAAGTATCAAGATTTATGGAGATAAATCTATATGATATTAGCATTGCAATTAGAAGCCTTATGTTGATAAGATTCGTGAGAAGTTCAATTGAGTTGAACATATTTGATTGATTCCATTTGCTTCCGCTGCCGGATCAATTAAATGTGCAATGATATTTCTTCATATACCTTAAGTATGATGAATTGGATGTATAACTCTTCATATACTTTGAGTATGATGAATTGTTTCAAATCAATTTTAAGTAATAGTTACTTAATAGCGTGAATTATCCTTGAGCACTTGAGGAAGCATTAAGGATATAAAACTAAGTGTTTTAATGCATTTCACTTAATTGTGTAAGGGTGTTACACAAGTGAAAGTTGAGATTGCGTAAGGTTTCTGACAAAACCATATTCGAAACACATAAGGATGGTTGATGAACCATTATGGCTATCTTATTTAAGGAGTAGATATGCTAGAATCGTTCTAGGCAATTAAGAACAATAAGAAATAAGAACGACGAAAATTGAGTACATTTGCATCATGAGATATGCAAGAGAAATGAGTCCCGAAGACTGTGAGAATAGTGGGAGCTATTCAAAGGCTGAGAGCCTATGTCCAGATTGGATCTAGACGAGTACTCATAAAGTTTTGTAATGCAAGAGTATGTATTACAAAGGAAAACATGTATGTAGTAAGGTTGAGTATGTTGCCAAGTTTTGCTAAAACCTACTAACCAAAGCCTTCTTAAAGGTTTAACATGATGAGTCATGTCATTTCAATTGAGTTGAGATAAATAACTACATACAAGATCTAATTGGATTATAGAATGTGAAGTAGTAATCAAGTATTGACCACTCATATGTGATAATCACATTTATCGTTTGAGTTTTCAATAACTCACCCTATACTTTGTTATATCCGATGGGTTGTAGAGACAACATTGAACCCCATTAAAGTGAACTCGATTAACATAAGTATTTTCCCCTAGTTGCTAATATGAGGTGACGTCTCGAAGTAACTAGAGTGTGATACGATTGATGGCAAGTTCAAGTGCCATAGAGTCATATGGGATGACTAGTCGATCACATAGGCAGACGGTTTGGAACACTCTGTCGGGCTAATGACCGCTTTTAGAGCTCTGGCAATTTTTATATAAATAGCCTGGTCGTGGCGGGAGCTACTACGTATTCTGAATGAGTCGATTCTTTGACTAATGACTATTCGCCTAAGGTGGCATAGTTTCAGAGTAGCTTTGATTTATGTCCTGCGACTTTCGTAACTGGAGTTTATATGGGCATATTTTGGGTTATGATGAACTGTGGCTATTCGAAGGGAAAAGTGCAATAGGAATTGTCCATCCCTTGTCAGGGTTAGAAAATATCTCAAGGCCACTCGAGGAGTAGATAACTGGAAATGCGTAGCCACGCTCGGAAGGTATCTATGGTAGATAATTTCGGTCAGACAGTTATTCTCCAGATCGAGAAAACCACTCATGATATGATCAAATGCAAGTACGACCTGCAAGACACCTTGCGTTGAGTGGGAGATAGTAATAGGACAAGAGAATTGGTGACGCACACTTGTCGCGGACAAGTGGGAGATTGTTGGAGGATGTGTCTTCGACAATAATGCGATCACAGTAATTTAATTACACACTTCAAATCTAAGGTTAAGAATACAAATTGGGAAAGTTACTCCTTGTCAACTGATCGACATTTATCAGTAATGATTGGCTGTCTAGAATTTGACATTACTGTCATGTGATGATGTTTGACCGGTTGATCCCTTTAAGGTCATATCTCAAGGGAATTCGATCTTAATTGATTATTTAATTAATAGTATGGGATACGGGTTAATTAATACCTTATAACTGGAATTGATTTTATGAGTGAGTTGACGGTCTTATTATAATTTGATTAAATAAGACTCCGTCAAAGTATTAAAATTGTTTTATTACTTGTGTACGTTTATTGTTTACAAAACAATTGAGACGGGAATGAACGGTCCATAATAATTACAAGATGTTGTAATCTATAAAATAGTAATTGGGAATTACTAGGGAAATTATTTTGAATTTTAATTCTATTTTTGTATTATGAATTTTTAAGGACTTAAAATTGCATAATCACATAATGGGTCATGTAACATGTAACATGTGTGACATGTGACAATATTACATTTTGACAAATATAAAATGGATCCCATTTTATCTAATGTGGACCGAAATAATAGAGAGTGCCTTAGACAATGGGTGTTCTTTTTGAGAGAAAAATAGGTCTTGATTGTATAAACGTATTAATGCCCTTGTCTTGCATGCTACATCCATTGTGAAGACAATTGTAGCAAAAGATGAGGAAGGAGTGGGCACTCTAACCTACTCCATTGCCGGCCCCCTCTTTCTCTCCTCTATTGGAAATTGTTCTCAAATTTTCTATCATTCCACATTCAAAAATATTATTCACTCCTTCTCTCTACAATCAAATTCTAGAGAAATAAAAATCAAACACGTTATTAAATCTTTCATACTAGTGCAGTAATAAGATTAATAATAATATTTCTAAGGTATAACTTGATCTAATTTCTAGTAACAAAAGAAGATCAAGATTGAGATCGGTTCCTTGATACGTACCTTTGGGCATCGATTTCGCTATAAATCGAGTAGATGAGCTTTGGAGCTAAATCGAAATATTTTACGAAGACTAACATTGGAAGGTGTCCAAGTTAGTATAATCCGGTTTTCGTCGGTTGTAAGAATCCGATTCTTTCTTATGTTTATTTTGCATGCATAAGATCTAATTTATGAGTATAAATTTAAGTTCTCATATGTGATATGAGTATGACATGAAATATGATTTCCAACAAATTGATATGGCCAGGAATCTTGATACAATAAACGAACTTAGAACCAATGCATCCATACGCCTAGCCTCATACAAACAGGTTGTGACCAAGTCTTATAACAAGAACGTCAAAGTCAGGTTCCTGCAAATCGGGGACCTAGTCCTCAGAAAAGTCTTCCAGAACACCAAGAACCATAGGGCAGGCAAATTCGCCTTCAAATGGAAAGGTCCATACCAGGCAGAGTGTATAGTTGGCTATGGCGTGTATAGGCTCATGACACTACAAGGTCATCTTATACAAAAACTATGAAATATTCTCCACCTGAAGAGATACTACACCTAAACAGGATTGGGAAGTTAGTGTGCAGAGAATACCTCAGCAGTCCATGAACAAATAAAAATTAAATAAGTATAGCACTAGACTTAGGGGTAGGTCTTTTGCAAATTTATAAAATAAGTCTTTTATATTTCTTTGTCTTTTTCCCCTTTTCTATCTTTTTCTTATTTATTTTCTTTTATTTTTATCACCATAAAATGTCAGAGAGTTGCAGTTCTGGAACCTCCTGGATCCAGATTAGTTTCTGGATCCCCCACCGTCCCGATTAATTTCAAGATTCTGTGGACTGGAACCGGGTAACTGCTTCCCTCTGATGCGTCTTTCGATTCATGGAAGAGGAACTTTGCACTCTACTTTTCATTACTTAACAGGCACACGTACTTCAGGAACTTTGACTCCTAACAAGAGTCAGACCCCTAAACAGCGGGGCAGGCCGGTGCAAAGACAGCCCCAACTTGTGTAGCCAACCACAACCCATGGCTAACAACCAGTATCCCTGAGAGCACCCCCAAGATAGCTATCTGATTCCTTACAGTGTACACTCTAAACCGCATGCATGCTCAAAAGTCCCAGAACGACTACAAACTTTCCTTGAATGACGCCCTAGACGGCTAATTCATCTCTCTTGAATGACGCCCTAGACGGCTAATTCATCTCTCTTGAATGATGCCCCAGATGGCTAGTTCATTTCTCTTAAATGACGCCCTAGACGGCTAATTCATCTTTATTGAATAACGCCCTAGACGGCTAGTTCAATTTTCTTATCTGAATAACGCCGTAGATGGCCAGTTCACCCCACTCTCTTGAATAACGCCCTAGTTGGCTAGCATTCAACCCTTGTTATTTTAACAACTAAGCTAACATCTATCTGTTTGTATGGGAAACTCTTCCTGCAGCAGCCTCTCCTCCTCTTCCACATTCCAGGAAGTATGCTCTCCATTAGCATAGGCTCGCATAGAATCGATCCGGCCAGACCAGGCAGCTTAAGTCGCCACAGCCACTGCCAAGTCCGAGAGCTCCTTGATCCTGTTCTCAGCCCGGGTCAGATTATGAGACAGAGTCTGACACATCTCTTCCACATGAGCCACCTGAGCTGCGCCCTCTTGAATCTTGCTCCTTTGCTCCACCACCAGCCTTCTGCCTTCAGCAATCTTCTTCTTCAGAGCAGCATTCTCCTCTGTCAACCTCCTGTTCTGAGCATTCATGGCAGCACCCTCAGTCCGAGCCCTCTTGACTACCCTCCACGCATGAAGAGCATACCGCAGTGCCTGCCAGGTATACACAAAATTCAGGTGTCTAGTTCCTTGCCACAAGGGATGCAAGATGAAAAACAAAACAAGGCAGACAAGAGCACATAATGTAAAGGCCTCCACATAGCCTAGGGCAATGGAATCCTCTGGATGCAGCTCATCAAGGTTCCTGCGGAAGACCGGCAGCAAGAATTGCTCAATCTGGTGCCAGTAAGGCGTATGGTTAGTATCCCCAAACGACATTGGGACACGGATGCCATACTCCTCCTCCTCCTCAGCAGCGACATCTAGGTCCAGCCAAGCCACAGGAGTCGCTTCAACAGCTTGGGGCACGGGACGAGGAGTAGCCCTGGTTCCCACTCGAGGGGTAGCCTGGGGCACAGGAGATTCAACTGCTATCCTCTTAGAAGCAGGAGCAGAAGAAGAAGTACTGCCAGTAGCCCTTTTCCTGGCACTTTCAACTAAAGAGTGCGGGGCGCTGAAGGGAGTACTACATGTTACCAGAAATCAGAAGCACATCAGCCTATACACCTCTAAAGACGTTATCATCAGAAAAATTTAGCAAATTACTCAAAAGAGTACCTGAGGCCATTGATCGAGCAGGAGATTGTGCAGTGAAGGAGACCAAGGGGGCAAAACCCGCAAGCAAATCAGGGAACTTTCTCTTATCAGTTGGAATGGAGAACAGCTTGACAACAGATTCCTCCTCACATTCAGATCTGAATAGCGGGATCGGTGTTGCATGCAAAAGAAGGGTAAGCAAGTAAGCAAAATAATGAAGCATTCAGAACATAGAAAAAAGAGCCATACTTATTCGGCTAAACTAGTCCTAAAACATATAATTGGTTGAGGCATCAAGGCAGTCAGTCTTGAGGTAGAAGAACTTCTGGTACCAGTCATCATTCTTTAACCGGGAAGGAATAGACAAGAAGTTCTCACAATCGTCTCACAGACGAAGGGTATACTGACCCTTCCCCAAAGAACGACATGAAAATCGCCATGCCAGATCTTCAAGGCTGATGTCAGCCCCCAAGACTTTGTTTAAAGCAAGAGAAGAAAGTAGAATGGTCCAGGCATAAGGGTTTATCTGAGCGACAGCAAAACGGTTCGAATGGAGAAAATCTTGAATCAAAACCGGAAATGGAAACTTTAAACCGATGGTGAAAGGGAAGAGGTAAAGACAGATCCATCCACGACAGGAGAAGTCGGCTTTTTGTCCCGGTAAAAGGATGTGAACTTCAACCCCATCACCGAGGCCGAGCAGATTTTTAATTAGAGGGATGTCGGCGGCCGTAAGAATGGAGTCGCAGTCAAGGGGATGTTTTAAGATACCCTGTGATGGGAACTCCTCGTTGGGTTCAAGATTAATAGGCGATGAAGATGAAGAGGCGGAGTGACGGAGATTGCGTCTCACCATTTTTGTAAAAGAAGAAGTTGAAGATGAAAGGGGATGGTTTAATTACCTGAAAAAGATGAACGGCGGAAGAAGATGATGAGCAAGAAAGAAGAAAAAGTTTGACATTATTTGAAAATGAAAAGATAAGAGGGAGGCGGCAGGAGTTAATGACAACAATGATGAAGTGTTGGTTGAAGTAGTGCGTAGGGAAGAGCGTGATTAAATGAAACCTAATAATTTCCTGCTCAACAGCACGAAAGTGTGTTATGCAAGAAATTAGGGGCAAACTGTTTGGGTAAAAATTACATTGTTGACCAGAGACACCAGAAGCAGCCTGGCACCAGACTATTCTGTACAGCAGAACCATTCTGGCGTCAGATACTCCAGATAAACCAGAAAGTAGGCTAATGATACGCGAGATATGACAACTGAAGAATATGGAGATTATGGAATGAAGAATATGCGTGATATGGAAGATATAAAATAAGGAAAGCACGAAATCAGGAAAGCACGAATATGGAAAGCGTGGAATAGGAAAGAAATCCAGGAGGAGTATACCTACTATCAAAGAAGGAAATATTCAGTCGTTACCACTTATGGAAAGGCGTGAAGACGAAGAAAGGAAACCCTAGGTGTGGAGCTACACTATAAAAGCAAGGGAAGCAACACAACTAGGAGGCATGCAAGCATACGCTATTACACACGTTACAAACAACACACATTGTAGCCCTAATTCTCGTCTCTTTTAGCCTCAAGCACTATAGTTGTACACATTGTACCCGAGCCCTACAAATCATAGTGAAATTCTTGGAGGGATATCGTCTCCCTCCCGCAGTTCTTCCTACATTGGGTTTTCCGCGTCACCAAATCTTGGTGTCTTTTTGTTTACAGTTTATTTACTTTTATTCGTTTAGTTCATGCAATAGCAAATCACCAAATCACACTCTAAATAGTGAACTCAACGTACCTTGGCACACTTTCAAGAGAACGGTAGAAAAATACCAAAACAATTACACAGGCCAAAGGGCATTCTTCTAAAGGCATAAGTACAAAATGGGCCTGTGAAAGTGGTCTTTTCTTTGTCTTCGCGTGCTATGGAAACTTGGGTATAACCTGAATAACCATCTAAGAAAGAACAATAAGATTTTCCAGCCAATTTTTCTAGTATCTGATCAATGAAAGGTAATGGTAAGTGGTCCTTTCTAGTAGCCTTATTAAGTTTCCTATAATCTATACAAACTCTCCACTCATTAGACACTCTTTTAGGTACGAGTTCACCCTTATCATTTTCTACCACATTTATACCTTACTTCTTTGGGACGACATGAATAGGACTGACCCACTCAGAATCAGAAATAGGGTATATGACTTCAGCGTCTCTCCATTTTACCATTTCCTTCTTAACGACCTCTAGCATTGAAGGATTTAGTCTAAATAGTGGTTCTCTAGAAGGTTTAGCATCTTTCTCTAGAAATATTCTATGCATACAAACAGTGGAACTAATTCCTTTTTTGTCAGCTAAAGTCCATCCTATAGCTTCTTTATATTCTTTAAGCACATTTAACAATTTCTCTTCCTGCTGTTCTGAAAGTGAACTAGAAATAATCACAGGCAATGTTTTATTTTCACCAAGAAAAGCATATTTTAAATTAGTAGGAAGAGGTTTAAGTTCAAGTTCAGGTACTTTAATAATAGATGGAACAAGATTTTGACTCGATGGGGGTAGGGAAAGTTTAGTAGAATCCTTACCAGAATCAACGAAACTAAGGTTCACTATATCAGAAATGGGTACAAGATTTCCTGTCATGTCGGATAGATTAGTAGCATGGTCATCATCAAAAACTTGTTGTGCAATCCAATCTATAGCATCAATGTAATTGACAGCACACACACTGCCAATTGTGTCAGAATACTTCATAGCATCAAAAATATTAAATGTTATAACTTCACCATCAAATTCCATTGTTAAAATACCATTATGCACATCAATTTTAGCTCGTGAAGTTTTAAGAAAAGGCCTACCTAGCAGCAATGGTACATTAGTCGAATCACGAGAATCACCCATATCAAGAATATAAAAATCAGCAGGAAAAATTAAGTCTCCTACTTGAACAAGAACATCTTCTAGAACACCTAATGGGTATGCATATGATCTATCAGCTAATTGGATCATTACATCAATTCCGACCTATTTCCCACCATTCAAAGACTCATACACAGATTTAGGCATTACATTAATGGAAGCCCCTAAGTCTAACATGCATCTTTCAAATTTAGACGAGCCAATAGTGCAGGGAATAGAGAACATCCCTAGATCATTACATTTTGGAGGAACTTTTATTTGAATGAGAGCAGAAACATTTTCTCCCATATTTACTTTTTCAGCGTTTTTACTTTTAATATTCCTCTCATTAGTACAAAGCTCCTTTAAAAATTTTGCATACTTAGGAATTTGTTTAATAGCATCAAGAAAGGGTATATTCAGTTCCACTTTCCTAAAAGTTTCCAGAATTCCATTCTCAAGTTAATTTTTCTTCGTTTTAGCAAATTTTGTCTGGAAAGAGGGCGGATCTTTAAAGGTGGTTACATTCAAATCAGACCTAAGACTCTTATCCTTGTGAATTACTCGACCCTCTACCTCTGACTTTCCCAATGGTTGGACCTCAAGTTCTTTCTCAATTTTATTCTTATTCACTTCAGTTTCATTTAAGACCCTACCACTTCTAAGTGTTACAGCTTCAGCACTCTCTTTAGGAGTAGGAATTGGTTGAGCAGGTAGCTTACCCCCCAAGGTAGTTTCGATATTACTCGGAGTAGTGCAGATTTGTCCTATTTGTGTGTCTAATTGTTGTAGGTGAGTGTTTTGGTTAATTTTAGTCGATTAGGTTAAATTGGGTCAAAGAGGTCTTATGCGTTTGTTCGTGTGTAATTGAATGCAAGAACGTAAATAAATAAGGGAAGCAAGGCCTTTGGTGACGCGGAAAACCCAATGTGAGAAACGACCGCGGGAAGGGACGGTACCCCTCCAAGGATTGCACTAGCTTTCGTTAATGGAGGACGCGTACAAGGAGTAAGAGACGGCTTAAGATGCTAGTACAATTGCTAGGGTTTCTATGCGTGTATGAATGTGAATTGGGATCCCCTTGCATGTTCCCTCCTTATCTTCTTATATAGGACCTAAACCCTAGTAGGGTTTAGGTTGCTTTCTCCAAGCTTCGCTTATGGCGCCTCCTTGCTTGATCTCGAACCCTCCATGGACTAACCATCATCTTCCTGGCCCAAGTATCCTCGCCTCCACTTTTGGATTCCAGCCCAATCGTCCTCTTATCGCTCGAACAGGCTTCGCGCTTCCTTCTACTCCTATGGCCCAATCGTACTTCACGTAGATGGGCTATTATGCCTTATCATTCGTCTGGGCTTCTTCTTAATGGGCCGGGTAGTGAATTTATACCCAAACAGTGAGCATCAATTTTCTGTTGGTAAGACACACCCTGATTATGAACTTGACTCACAGTACTAGTTAACTGTTTCATCATCTCTTCTAAAGATGGTGTTTGGGGACCCTGTTGCCTAAAATTATTCTGAAGTTTTTGTTGTTGTCTAGGTCCAATTCCATATCTTAGATTGGGGTGGTCCTTCCAACCCTCATTGTAAGTGTTTGAGAAAGGGTCATAGTTTCTTTGTTGATTATTAAACCCACCCAAAGCATTAACATGTTCAAGATTAGCAATAATAAACAGCTGACCGGCAGTGTCAGCTAACACCATATCAGAATTTATAGTACATGCAGATTGTTTAGATTGATTAGTTACAAGTTTAGACACTAATGTAGTGAGAGTAGCAATTTGTTGGGCATTTTATTGCATTTGATCCTTTATAGACGCTACGCCAACATTATTTACCCCACTTAGTTCCCCCACATCTCTCCTAAT
The DNA here is from genome assembly GCA_018983105.1 of Silene uniflora. NCBI lineage: Eukaryota > Viridiplantae > Streptophyta > Magnoliopsida > Caryophyllales > Caryophyllaceae > Silene > Silene uniflora. The sequence goes on along the minus strand of JAGPOY010004322.1, from coordinate 973 downwards.
ACCAAACTGTTGGGTGTTTAGTGCCATATTATTTATCAAATTTCTAGCTTATGTGGGTGTTTTTTCAGCTAAAGACCCACCACTAGCAGCATCAATGTAACCGCGATCTTTAGTCAAAAGACGTTCATAGAAATAAAACAAGAGAAGTTGTTTACTGATTTGGTGTTGAGGACAAGACGCACATAAACGATTAAATCGTTCCCAATATTTGCATAAGGACTCATCCCGACCCTGTTTTATTCCACTTATCTCTTTTCTAATTGACACGACTCTACTAGCTGGTTGAAAATTTTCTAGAAAAGCAATTTTAAGTTTTTCCTAGGTACTGATTGAACCAGGTGGCAAATAAAACAACCATTCTTTAGCAGACTCCTCTGATGAGAATGGAAAAGCACGTAATTTAATATCCTCAGGTTTTACCCCCCTCTTTCCATAGATGAACATGTCAGGTCAAAAGCAATTAAATGCATATTAGGTAACCCATTTGACCGACCATAAACTTTAGGATACTCAGAGGAGTTGTGGTCACATCAGGCGTGGCCAGCTGCTTCAGTGTCTTCTCAGCCATTTTATTTCAGTCTTCGCAAAAGAATTTGTCCAAGTGTAAGGCTTATTCCGCTTTCCTTTCCAAGAATTCTTTCCTTAGCCTTCTGGCTGTTTTCTCTATCTTCGAGTCAAAAGTTACTGGTCTTTTCGATCGACAGGTGTTATGCATACACCTGTAAGAGAAGACATGACATAAAATTAGCAATTGTTTTATCATAATCAAATTATAAGTTCATTCAGATTTAAGCTTGAGGCAAAATAAGTGACTAGAAGCACTTAATGTCAAACATACGAGGCAAGAAGCAGCATATTAATAACCAAGTCAAAACAATAGCTAGATATTTGTGCACAAATAGAAATAGGTAAACCAAGCAAATTATATCAGAAACATTCTAATAGATAGTCCTCATCATAAAGTTAGCTATCT
>JAGPOY010004321.1:0-11368 GCA_018983105.1 Silene uniflora | reverse complement strand
TGATAGTTTCGCCAGATTTTTGTTTGCACTCAGACAATTCACACTGAATTTGATAAATTTTGATTTCATTGCCCACCGTGAAACGCAAAAGAATGTCTTCCCAAAGTTCGAAAGCAGTTTCACGATAGGAAATGGTAGAACGAACGCGTGGTTCTATAGTATTTAAGATCCATGCAATAATTGAGTAATTAACAGCCGTCCAATCCTCCACTTCGGCAGGATCAGATGGCTTCGTCTTGAGGGTTCCATCAATGAAGCTTGGTTTTCGGGATTTCTCTTCGCTCCCAATGCAACCCGAAAACCTTTCGCCCATTCCTCATAGTTTGGCCCAACGAGAGAACGACATGAGTAATTTTCGCCCCCGTGCCATCGTGGTGAGAAAGAGCATACACCGGATTAGGAGTATGAGACCCTCCACTGGTATCACCACCCTTCTTCTCATCAACCGGATTAGGAGTATGAGACCCTCCACTGGTATCACCACCCTCCACTAGTATCACCACTGGTATCACCACCCTTCTCCACGGATTATGAGTAATTTAACCTGCTCACGATACCATAAAGTAACTAATAGAGAAATGTTTTTGTGAAAGTTTCTGTGTGTCTATTCCATGATTAGAGTCCAATATTTATACAAATTTACATGAGCTATAGTTTAGGAAAACCTAACAAAATTTCCTAAACAACCTCCTCTAAATTAGGAACTAAAAGTATACACAATATCATCATATTATTCGGTCAACTATACCAAATAATATTCGATACAACAACAACAACAACAACAACATCAGAGCCTTATTCCCAAAATGATTTGGGGTCGGCTGACATGAATCATCCTTTGGAATCGCCATGGGTGATCTCAAAAAGCGAAAATATAAAGGAAAGGACAAAAAAACAAAAGTGGAGTGAAATATAATACATAAGAGGGAAACTTTTAGAGGAGCTTAAAAATTAAATCGAGAATAAAGATTAAAACGATTTTGAAATCGAAGCGAAACTTAAGATAAAAGATTTTTGGTAAAAGAATGTAATAAATCCGAAAAGAACGAAAAAGTTTTTTTTAAAAAAAAAAACATTAAAAAACATTAAATAAAACATCCAATACTAAAAATCCACATGAATCCTTTCCCTCCATTGTACCCTCTCCATCACCATCCCCTCATGAATCCTGAGAGATCTCATATCATACTCTATCACTCTCATCCATGTCTGTCTTGGTCTCCCTCTACCCCTAGCAACCTTTTCTGTGCCCCAGGTCTCCAACCTCCTAACCGGTGCGTCCATAGGTCTCCTTCTCACATGGCCAAACCATCTTAGTCGGTTGGAGAAAAAAAATGTAGATCTTGGAGAAAAAAAATTCAGTTGTAAAAAGGAGCTCCCACAGTATGGTCAACATTTTAAAACGGGAACTGATTGTAGTAGCCAACACCAGTTATAGTGGTGGTGGACTACTGACAATGGCAGGCAAGTAATAGCACCATTGACTAATAACTGCTCCACAATCATAATTTATAAGTAATTTTTTTTTAAAATACTCGTATCGTCTTTCGCCTAAAGTAACCTAGAAACTTTATTCCCAAAACCACTTCAAACTGTAGTAATCGCTATTATGTGCGTGCATAAAACTATAAAAGTCCTATTATGTAGATGATCTACGAATCAACCTATTGGCAGTGACCATTAACTGTTACGGTCTTATTATTCCATGCATATTCTCGTAATTAATTTCTATACCAATCATATACGAAATATTAACATTACAAAGATAGAGACTGAAACCTTTTGAGCAATTAGCTCAAGAAGTTGCATCAGTAACCTTCCAAGACCCTTCCCCTGTATTTCTGGCTCAAGTTGCAATTCATATAGATAAAGCACTGGTAAATCTTCTTCCAATACAAAACGGTAGTGCACAAACCCAACAATATCACCCTTCTCATCACTCATAAATCTATCTGGTTCGCAGCTGCCTGAAGATAGAGTTTTGTATACAAATATATAGCGTGCTTCAGGGGAACTGATTTCTCTGTATTTCACCTTTTCTTCAGTAGGCCACTCCATTCCATAATGTCTCTTCATATTCACCTGTAAATGTAAATAATACGCACAGGGGGTACATCAATGTCAGCCCATGGGTGAAACCTAACACTCTAACAGGGTAATGGAGTATTTGCCCAACCTTAAATGCTCGCTTAAGCATCACTTGCCTAGCAACAATCCTCATAGATGAGTTGTTAAAGCGGCGAAAGAAAGAAAGGAAAAAGCAAAGGGAATTACAGGTTATATATGTGTAAATAACAGGAATATCCAGGATAAAAAGCGCAAGTTTATACTCTTATCTATACCTCCAGTAATTTCTTAACATACTGCTTCAGAATTCTTGATAACTTGATCCCGAGTCCAGCCTCCAGGTGGAAACAAAGACCTTATATATCAGCAGAATATAAAAGCAACGAACATTATACATCATAATCACAAACACAAACACAAAAGGAAATATAGTCTATATTCAACCATCATTACTAAGTGTACATAATTTGCAGATAGAATGTTCAGCTATACAGAGAGAGAAATAAAATTAGTCGAACTTATGCATCGTGCGTATATAAATGGTTCATCCTCCCAACATCAACATGGTTACCCATCAAAGATGTGAATATTGGTTGACCTTCGCTTTTTTAATTATTTGCTCAACCTAATACTATGAACGAGCCTAAAAGACTAGTCCTAGTGAGCTCATGCCTACAGTCCTATGACAGCATGAAAGGAAATTCCTCAATGTCAAACTCTTGGATGAGCAGAACTCAGCCCATCTTGTAACACATTGGTAAGAGCATAGACATCCCCCGTTCATAGAAATACTAATCGGTCGTTCCTCCCAGCAGATCAACTCTACTAAACTTAATATTTCTATCCGGAAAACGCATATATCCATTCAATTGCCCACAAACCACCACTTTTCTTATTTCTTTTCACTCATGGGCGGTGGAAGAGTGAGGGGCTTACCAAGACTGCTAGCCCCTTTTGCAAATGAAAATATTATTTTACCAATTTGCCCCCTAACTTTGAATCCTTGCTCCAACACAGCTCATAAACAATAGCGGAGCTAGAGAGGCTACCATGAAAAAGTCGAGACTTTCAGTTAAAAATTTCCAAACCTTTTCTAGAGTACCTATTCTAATAGTAATCCCTCCCCAACCCACTCCACTCCACCCCAGAACCCCTAGCTCTACCGGTCTTAAGCACTACGCAGTACGCGGAAACTAAGCCAAACACTAACCCCACCCTCGTCATTTTCTACGAGTCGTAGATGCTTCATTTCTACACCTCTCCACAACAATGCATGAAAAGCACCACATCAACCATTTCTTTCTTTTTTTTTTTTTACAAAATTTAAGAAATTGAATTGCATGCATAGCTATGAATACTATAACACATCAAAATTGAACTGCATAACATACATTGCTTACATAAAAGACTAGATACCTTGTAAATTACGACGACGAAACTCGGGAAACGAATCAAGCGGATCTTTAACAGCAGAAGCAGCTTTAATCAGTTCATCTACAACCTTCTTCGTCTCTACCATCTATCATCACTCAACAATTCATCTTAGATGAAACCTTACGAAATTCAACTTTCAGGGAAAAAATTAATAGAAAATGGACAATAATAGCTCACCGCTTTTCTCTTCAATGTTCTTCTCTGTGTTGCATTCTCGTCTACATCCTCTTTCTCCATAATCGGTAATCGATTTTTGAATCAATGTGGGGGTTTGATTTGAATTCTAAACGATAAAACCCTAATTTTGATTTCTGGAGAAATTCGAAACCCTAAATCCCTAAATTAAAATTTAGTTGGACGAGAAAGAAACGCGACTAATGTTGACTGTTGAGCATGGCGCGAAAAGGGAGTACTTCTAAGTTATAACTTACAAGTGTCTTCAAGTCGAGAGTTCTGTTCTCACTCACGATACAGTATGATTATTTGAACCAAAAAAATATACTCGTACTTTTTTTTGTTAAAGTCAATAGTTTACACTTATTTTATTTCTCTTTTATAAAATAAAGCAAGTGTAAACTATTTACTGGGACAACGGGAGTAATTAAGTGTGTAAATGACTAAATGGTCATTTTATTAAGTAAAATGGTTACTTTTTTCTCCGTCACACTATACAACGGTTTGTATGCTATCATTATTGTTTGGAATGATGATTGTGAGATACGGAGTAGTAGTACTTTCCAACTTCCAAGTGATAAATTATGAGTAGGTAATGATAAAACAGGCATATAAAAACGAATTAAATGCATTTCCTAAAGTGAAATTAAATTAGAAATGTATGACAAAATCACGTGTATTCAGTAATTCAGTATTATTAGTGTTTGATCTAAACTTTTATTTTCACTTGTTTTTGTACATCATTATCCAGTAGACCAGTATACGATTCAAATTCGGTAGCAATTATATCCAGAGTCCTTTGTCCGTCACCTTCTTGTTCCAAACATTCAATGCTATGGTGAAAGAATAAGATGGTAGGGTGACAGGATAACACTGAGACAACATTGAAAACTCGATAGCATGAATGTGTCATGAGACGGGTGCACAGGAATGCATCTCGGCTACAAGCCTGCAATCACGCTGAAGAACATCTAAAACTTAACACACTTTCACACAATCACAGAACATAAACAGCTTAAACCCCAAATTTTGAAACTCTGGGTCACTCTATGATCGTGTAATAGTTTGAGATCAAATAGTTCTTAGTTACCTTACGTTTTCATACACGTGAACGAGCTAGGTAATTAAATTTGTACGAGTTAAATTCCGTAAAATACAAAACAGATGGGGCTGTGCACTAACCTTATACAACAAGAGTCCCGAAAAATTCTCCAGCGAGGACGGACATCATTTGTGCTCAACTAAACCTATACAAACTAGGCATTCCCGAACAAGAAAATACTCGACTTTAACCCAAAGTTCATAATACCATATACAACAAATACTAACAAGTCTACAAACAACAAATAGGCTGATACTAAAATACTAATAATAAGTCGAGAATAAATAATCTACAAAATAACAAATACTAATAAATCAATCGACGTTCACTTTGCTAAAGCTACCACTACCTCTATCACAACTACCATGAGCTCCGCTATTACCTCCACTATCATCACCATCACGACCACCACCTCTAGAGGGACCTCCACGACTGCTAAGCGTAGGACTATCACCACCAGCTAGGCTAATAGCATCTTTACGAGGCAACAATGGAAGAAAGTCGCTCAACATGCTACGGAAGTACCGCGCCTGCTCTTTCTCATCTGCAATAGTCTCGCCCTGTGATAGTCTATCTAGCATAGTGTGGGCAGTCTGCATCATGAACCGTTAAATGCTTAAAACACAACCAATCATAAAAAAATACATTAACACAAGAATAATTAGAAGATAGTGTGGATTTATTCTACCTCGGCAGTAACATCAGTCCCATCACCAACTGGGGCACCGACGAACTCAGGATCTATGATGAGCGGGTGAGACACATTCCTATACCACTCACCGTAGCGATCGTCCGTCTCACCTGGTATCGAAACTGGAATCGATCTATGATGAATGTGGACTAGGTGATCAATCTTATTAACCCATGGATGGTCAGCGTAATCACCGAAATCTACCTTGTACCCTATCCCGGAAGCTGGTCGATGGGCACTAACACGAGGCATCAGTGCTGGTATAATTTGTCTGTACCCAAACTGACGAAGGCATCGATCCGGCTGATATGCCTCAACAATATCAACGAACCGAATGCATCCAGAAAGAAGAGTACAGATATACTCCTCCCAAATGCCTGTACCAAAAGGCTCCCAATTAACAGATGACGCAGTAAGTACGTCTAACTGGCGCCGGTACTGTAACAGCTTTGCCTCAGTCTGAACAAAAGGACCAACAGAAGACCAAGCCATAGCACGTGGGTACTTCAGCTCTGAGTCTGTAGGTGGGTCTGGCATCTCATTAGGTGGGCCGGGTCTGAAGAGGGGAAAGTACTCATATATCCATGCTTGCAACAACGACAAGCAGCCATTAATGGTCTTCACACCGGCGCGAGTAGCTATACCCAAATTTCTGTACATGTAAGCTAATGTACCAGCACCCCAAGCATAGGACTCGATCCTCTTGTTGTCACCCATCAAAGCGAGAATGTCCGGACGAATCCTATCGCCCGATTTGTCAGCAAATAGCGTTGTCCCCAATAACAACGTTAGGTACCCCTGTGCCTGCTTATCTACGGACCCTGTCTTTGCCACTTCCTTCACTGCCTCCGCAAACACCCCTCTGGAATTGTAAATAGGGGAGGTCATACCAGACCGTAAAGGCAACCTCAACTCGTCTAGCGTCTTTTCAAAGAAGTCGCAGACGTGAACAAGGGGATCTACCAACTCCGCGCTTCCTGCACACTTAGACACTCGACAAAAATCACCTTCCATTGGGATTCCTAAGATCAGTTCCACGTCGTGTAGAAGTATGGTGATCTCTCCAAATGGCAAGTGGAAAGTGTTAGTGTCCGGCTGCCATCTCTCCACAAAAGCACAAATAAGTGGCATGTTAATTTCTTCAGCCATGCACCCAAAAAGGTACCAAAGACGAGACGCTAAAACCATAGGTTTAGCCCCGGGCGAAAAGTGGGCCCACTTAGCCAACTCCTTCACCTTATCCCACCGGTGGTATCCCGTCAATAATGGGCGACCTACACTAGAAGGATCGGACCATAAACTGTAAGCAATATGACCTCCAAAGCTAGGGATCACGAGAGGAATCGGAGGGCCGCCAGGACAAGGGCCCTTAATGATCCACGAGGTGTCCTCTGAGTACCGCTCAAAACTACTCGTCTTAGCCCGTTTAAACTTCACACCACCAGATGAAGAAGAGACAAGGGGCTCCTCTTCCACGGGATCATCCTGAACTTGGTCCTGCGATTTCTCTAACTGATCGCTCTCCAAGTCATACTCTAAGTCGTCGTCGTCTCGTAGAGACACAGAATCGTCCTCAGAAGATTCCAAAACCCGGCGTCCGGAAGACTGTGATGCAGAAGGAGCCTGAAGTGTGATGACTTCAATCTGATACTTAAACAATTAATTAATTAGAACAAACTGTTGAAGTTGAAAATGCAATAAAGATACATTCCGAAAAGTACTTCAAATTGAACGGGCTCAACAATTCACAGAGGACGGCAAGACTGTCAACAAACTCAAATGATACATTCCGAAAAGTACTTCAAATTGAACGGGCTCAGGACACTATAGCACCTATTGATGCAGAGGATGTGTTATCGGTGACATAAATACATACAGGGTAAGTAAAGCTAACAATAATGTTTACCATATATATGGATAGTGAATTAGTGATATCCCAAAAGAAAGAGTAATTTCATTATCAGGATTAAGGATAACTAAGGCTCTTTGTTGTTAATGAGAATTAAGGATAGCCAGGGAATAAATGTCTCGATAGTAAAAATCCATGCTCATCAAACCACGTGAAGATCATAGACAGTATGCACTATGCAGCAGAGTCTCTCCATATTTCACAACTGATAGCTTAGAATTTCTTCCTGGTGTAGATCTTAGTATCATACCACAAGAGCGAATCTATTTTGAGTTTGAATCCTACACTCTCTCAAGGTGATACTCTCACTCTAGATGTCAATACTATCTCATCAGTGCTAGAGAAATCTACACGCCACACAAGACTCTCAAGAAAATTTCAACTCCTTCAACGCAACAACAACAACATTACCCCAGTGCCTCAATGGCTCCCGCAAATTGCGGGGTAAGGGGGGGTCGGATGTACGCAGTCTTACCCTTGTGTACGCAGCCTTATCCTTCAACGCAACAGTGTCTGTTAAATTCTACCCGACGAGTAATTTTCATTCAAAAGTGTATATCTCGTACAGAGCTCAATTTTCTATTGCTCGTCCAAGACTAAGTATTCCGATGTGTAAAAAGTTATATTGCTACATGCATGAATCAAGCACGGAATAAAAAAGAAAGGCTTTCAGAACTAGACTACCTCCAATATGCTTTTAGCTTCTTGATCAAATGCTTTGCAGAGGATTTCATAGTTAACTTCTGCTCCTCTCTGCAAAATAACATTCCGATTGGCTAGTAATTACACAAAACTCCAGATATTGATATTAAACATGAGACAGTAGGCAAACAAAGGGATGCATATACCAGTGGTTCAACTCTTGATGGTGAGGTAGCTGCTATAGAATACCTGGCACGGCACAAATAGACAGAAAATAAAGCAATTTTACCATCCAAATGGATGTAAAGTAAAGTTGAATATAAAAAGCGACGCATCATTCGCAAAACATGCTTGAATTAGCATGCGCAGCAGATTAATAGGTTAGCATATGAGATCCAGGCCGAAACAGTAATAGAAATCCAACACAGCCACAAAAAGATATGATAGGATGCACAAACTTAGCCATACGTATCTCGGAAAGGCTAAAGCTATTCTATTCTTGACTTTGAAAGATTGCCATAGACCACTTCACTGGGGAACTTATTTCTACTTTCATAAGGCCAATTACGTGCAGTTTTATACTAGTGTCCTTGAAATCCATTAATTCACATTTAAAGCAACAAAAAAATGCATATGAACTGTAATACTAACAAACTAGAAGACCACAAAAGACACAAAATCAGGATATTTTGCCATAAGTTGGCATGAACCAGCAAACGAACTTGGACGTACAGAACCGCCATGTATATCACTGTTTATCATGCCTCTAGAACCCAGATGATTTAGCTAAGTATTACACTAATAGGTGAGTGTTCTACATAGCACATCAATCATTGCCCCCAGTTCCGGAGATTGAGTGAGACTTATACTACCGTCTGCAATCAGCGAAGGACATACAAGAACAATGATGATTAACATAGACAACTTACCCCAATTTACTTGTGTAGAACACCATAGCAGATTGGTTTTTCTTTTGAACAGTAAGAACTATTGCAGACATGCCACTCTGCACAAGCAAGCAGTAAAATGTAAAAAGTTTTTAGTGGTGATGGACTGGTGACAAAGGCAGGCAAGTAATAGCACCATTTACTAATAACTGCTCCACAATCATCATTTATTAGTAATTTTATTTTAAAAATACTCGTATCGTCCTTCAGCTAAAGTAACCTAGAAACTTGATTCCCAAAATCACTTCAAACTGTAGTAATAACGCTATTATGTGCGTGCATAAAAGTCCTATTATGCAGATAATCTACTAATCAACCTATTAGCAGAATGGCACTGAGTCAGTGACCTTTAACCAATACAGGCGTATTATTCCATGCATACTCTTGTAATTAATTTCTATACATATCATATACAAAATATAAACTTTACAAAGATAGAAACTGAAACCTTTTGAGCAATTAGCTCAAGAAGTTGCATCAGTAACCTTCCAAGACCCTTCCCCTGTATTTCTGGCTCAAGTTGCAATTCATATAGATAAAGCACTGGTAAATTTTCTTCCAATATAAAACGGTAGTGCACAAACCCAACAATATCACCCTTCTCATCACTCATAAATCTATCTGGTTCGCAGCTGTCCGAAGATAGAGCTTTGTATACAAATATATAGCGTGCTTCAGGGGCATTGATTTCTCTGTATTTCACCTTTTCTTCAGTAGTCCACTCCATTCCATAATGTCCTTTCATATTCACCTGTAAATGTAAATAATATGCATGAGGGGTACTTCAATGTCAGCCCATGGTTGAAACCTAACACTCTAACAGGGTTATGGAGTATCTACCCAACCTTTAACGCTCGCTTAAGCATCACTTGCCTAGCAACAATCCTCATAGATGAGTTGTTAGAGCGGCGAAAGAAAGAAATAAAAGGCACAGGGAATTACAGGTTATATCCTTCACTCTTAAAATGTACGGAGTATGAATTTGCCTTTTTTATTCCTTATGAATAGTAAGGCTCTTATGAATAGTCCTTAGCAATAATGGTAAATCTAGGCCACTCAATCCCCCTCTCATGCTAGCCGTCCAAAGCACATGTGCCCGATCCTAGCCGTCCACAACATTTCGTATCCTAATCTCCACCGCCTGGGTCATTCATTCTATTCACTATACACAGCCATCCTGCGCTCTTATGATTCACAGTAGCCAAAGTCATTCTTTGCCAATGGGTCATATACTAAATTCAACATAAGTCAATATGGTTTTTAACTCGACGAGCTTAGATTGAGGAGGCGCAAGGCGCACCGAGGCGATGAGGGGTCGAGGCGATGAGGCACAAGGCGCAAGGCGAAGGCGCACGCCTTTTAAACGCGAGGCGCATCTGTTTTTTGTATGAGCCTCTAAACTAGTTTTACACACTAAGCATCACTAAAACACGTGAATTCACATCAAAAATATATTAAAAGGGGATAAAATATTAAGTTCCACATCACATATCATCCATTTGAAGTTAGCTTACAAACTGAAAAAATAAGAATTCAAGTACAGACTACCAGCAAGTGAAAAAAAGAAAAAAAGAAGAAGCTTTGTAACAAAAAAAACGTGAAAGATTCAAAGATAACAGCTTTGTAACAAAATATTAAAAATAAGAACAATAGAGAAGGGAAAAGAGAAAAACAAAGGAGAAGAACAGAGAAAAAAATAGAAGGAGAAAGAGAAGAAGAAGAAGTAGTACCAGAACTTTGATGAGAGCTGATGAGAAGAAAGATGAATGAGAAGAGGATAATAAAAGGTAAACGGCTGATTGGGTATAGTGGGAGTAAAAAATTAGGTTAAAGAATGTTTTTTTTATTTTAAAAAAAATTATAAGGAAAGCAAGTCAGGTGATCTAACACGTGACTTTTAATGAAAAAGTTCTTTTTGAGCCTGGAATACATAAGGCGCGCCTTTTTGCGCCTGGAGCCTCCACACAAGGCGCACGCCTTCTAGCGCCTTTTGAACACAGACACGCCTCCTTCCTCTGATGCGATAGACCCTGCGCCTACCCTCGCCTCGCGCCTAGGCGCGCCTCAGGCGCGCCTTTTTAAACTAAGTCGACGAGTAATAAAAATTATACCATTGTGTTCATAGTATCGGAGATAAACAACATAGTAATGTAGTAGGATGCCACTGTGTTACTCCGACACGGCTGCCAGGTGGCGTGTCGCGTGTCGGACACGACACGGTGACCGACACGACACAGGACACGTGTCTGACACGGCCATGACGGACTCGACACTGACACGTTGGCAAAGAAAATGGCAGCCAAAATGAAAAATGGAACTTACATGGCACGGTGGTCGACACTGACACGGACACCTCTAAAGTCCAGATCGTCGTAGAAGAGGAGTACCTGGCGGCTGACGCC
>JAGPOY010004320.1:4744-16803 GCA_018983105.1 Silene uniflora | reverse complement strand
ATTGATTCAAATGATTCAATTATGGTACTAGTTATCATGTTGATTATTGATTCGGATTTAATTAATGATGGATTATGAGTACTAACTATCAAATGATTCAATTAGGAGATTTAATTAATCAGGGTTTACAAAATTTGTGCTGATGGTTTAAGAAAACAGGGAGGCGGTTGGGGTGGTGGAAGGGGTAGGGGCGGAGTTCGGATGTCAGAGGGCGGCGTGTGGTGGTTGGCGTCATAAGGCGAGGGAGAGGAGTGGAGGGACGAGATGGATTTGATACATGTGACAACGAAGGGACGAAGGGGGAGGGACGACGAGGGGGAAGGGGAAGGACTATGGTTGCCGGCGTTTAGGGGGCCAACTACGTACTGGTGTTGGGCGGAGGCCTTGAGTTCGGTCGGCCAGTGTCAGGGAAGCAACGGGAAAGAACGGCAGGGAGGTGATGGTTATACTTATTGTGGCGTGCAGGTCTGAAGCCCGGGCTCGTGATGGGTTCGAGGGTGGTGAGGCGGTTATGGGTATGGCCTATTGTCTATGGTGGACGCTGCTGCGTGGGGATGGTGGTTGTATGGGTGGTTGGTGGTTTAATTTTTGGAGTTAGTAACTTTTTAAGTTTATTGGAATTAGAACAAAATAGTAAATAAAGTCAAATAACAAGGGTATAATGGTCATTCATGTCCATGATTAAGTAAATCATGTCCATGAATGAGCACCACCCTTTATTAATCAATACATATATATAAAGTAGAAACTTTTCAAGCGATAAGATTGGCTGCAGGTTTTGTTAAATAAATAAATAAATTATGTGTATAAAAAGATAAGAAAATCCTAATCCACCTTTAATTATCAAATCGTAGTTCAACTAAACAAAAATCATAATAATAATAATAATAATAATAATAATAATAATAATAATAATAATAATAATAATAATAATAAAAATTTTGCGCTTGCTTAATAAAAGTTCCCGGTTTATAATAAAAAAAAAATTAAAAAAATAATAATAATAGTAATAATAGTAATAATAATAATAGTAATAATAATAATAGCACGAAATATTATAGTATTATTATCCTAATCTAAAGCTAATAAAAGCATCAAATCCTAATCCAACAACTAAGCAGAAAACATAATAGTAGTATTATTATAATCCTAATCGAAAGCTAACGAAAGCAATCCTAATACAAACAATTTTCGTATCAATGAATTGTAATATAATAATGTCCTAATCCAACTAAGTAAAAAACATAATAGTATTATTATTATAATCCTAATCGAAAGCTAATGAAAGCAATACGAATACAAACAATTTTCGTATCAATGAATTGTAATATAATAATGTGCACTTTTACGTATAAAGGGTCTCTATGCCATGAATTAGAATTTGTAGAGCCTTATAATTCTTCACCTTACAAGTATATATGATGTTGATTAGAATACTAATACTACCTATCAATCTATGATCTATCATTATATACAAGTTTCCTACGTCCAAAATTGTTTGTATATGAATTTTGTAAATTTTCTATGTAAGTATCCCCTCCCCTTTTTCCCTTATTTTTTTGAAACATGAATTATTTTGTACACCTAATGCGTAAATGAGATGTCTTTATTCTTTTTCTTTATTATGATTCTGAACAATGTTTCTTATTCTATGCAGGCCAAAACGTATATTCAATGAGGAAAGACAATACTAAAAGCCAAAAGATCGAGGGGCCGGGCATTACCTACGAATTTGATCTAATAACGTAAGATGTGTAGTCCTCTAATATAGTATCGAATGGTGATGTTTTACTATATTTTTTAATTTAGATATCTGTGTTTATAGGTGTGGTTCATTAATTCAATTATAATGAAATTCAATAATGCGATTTTCATCGTGCTGTTTTTCAAATATCCTTTTTTAGGTAAAAGCAGAACTTAGATTGTAAATTTTGGTTTTACTCCATATTACCTTACTTTCATTAGTTTGTATTACTGATCTGATCCTGTTTTATTTTTAAATAATGGATGTATTAGGAGTTCAGAGGCCTGAATATTATGTAATACATTTTTTCACCCTGTCAAAAAAAATTGTAAAGATTTCAATATAATAATATAATATACTGCGGAATATATTGGTAGACGGTACTTGTTAGCAATCTGATGGTATTAGAAATTAGAAATTCCACATACTTGAATTATTTGTACCATTAAATAATGGTGAAATAATGTGCATCGTCATATATCCTAAACAAGATTGATGATTTCTGTAAGTATTATGATCATGAGGATCACGAGCAAATATCATATCGTAGCCTCGAGTTAAGCCATCAACTTGGCTGATGCCTCGGACAAAAAGGAACAATTTTGATGGAGTTGTATTGCGAAAGAGGATAGGTTTTGGTACGGGATTAAGTTTCGCTCGAGAGAGGTAAAACAAGATCGACTATTTATCATAAGCGGAAGAAGTAATCACTTATACACTAGGTATTTAAAAAAAATAATAAACTACCTGGGTTTATTATGAGATTTTACGACAAAAAAATATTTGGAAGACAATGAGTTAATCTATCTTCTTCGTGTTCCATATAGAAATTCTGGTAGAGCTCATAGAAAATAAAATTTAAATTTAAATGGTAAATTTATTTGTTAGGAAAATAAACAAAAAATTAAATTTAAAAGTAAACCAATATATTTAATATTAATTACAAATTATAATTCTCACCATAATCTTTCAAAACAATGATAACCATTCAATCAACCTTGAATCATAGTTCACTAATCAAAATAAAGAAATTTCTATTTTGAAAAAGTTCTTTAGATTAAATTAATTACACATCTAAAAAAAAAATGCAGACAATAATAATAATAACAATAATCGTGGCAAAACACTAATAAACGTAACAATATTCGTGACAAAATACTAATAATCCGCGGCAAACGTTTTAGTAACTAATAAAAACTTTTTTTTCTTACGAGTTCTTTTAGTCATCAGGGCTCAGTGCGACCGCAAATCCGGGCAACGTGATACTATAACTTACCTCGTGAATTTCACGGATAATAGAACTTGTTCGGAATTAGAAACATACATATTTTCTTGAACGGAAACTTTGTAACAATTTGTAAAGTGTCATACTTTCCTCAATAGAAAAGTCGACAATTGGGTAGCCAACCGGAGGAGGAGTTTCCTGATCATCTTTTGAAAGGTCAAACACAAAACCTTTATTCTTGATATACATACAACAAGGCTGCTGCTCCATAATCGACCCTATAATACGGAAATGGATCCTCTCCATTACCTTCTCTCCATTTCCTCTCTAATACAACCCTATTTTAATATATTTTCTTTCACCATCCATTAAACCTTTATTTTTATGAAACGATTACAAGCGTTGGATCATCACAATATTTGATCCGAACCGTTGATAAGAAATGGACCTCCATTTCTTTTGAGGAAATGGAGAGAATTCGGACCGCTATAATACTACAAAAAAAATTAAATCAAGGAATGTTTACACAGAGAGAAGTTGGGGAAACTATTATAGGAGAATTAAATGAATCTAGGTAAAGCGACGAAACTCTTTTTATAGAGTATTCTCGCTCAAATTCACTAAATAAGTGAATAAAAAAGTACCCCACGACTGTTGGTTCCTGATCCGCTCTGATCACGTTAAGACTATCAACCTAAAAAAACAAGCAATTTAAATGGTCCATCAATTATACTCAATTGTAAACTTCTACTAATCAAACAATTTAAGAAAAAAAAATCAATTACTTCAGTTTCATGTATTGATATCCCAAAAATTGTTAAAAATTTTTACCCGCACACCATATTTTTTGCTCCAGGAGCATGATCCAACCGTTAGAATCCAAGGTCTCGAAATCCCAACGATGCTAAGTCATTCCTTCCTTTATTACCCGCTGGTAACACAGTTACAATGTTGTGTTCTAATGCATCTATAAGTTTAAGTTCTCTCGTATGAGACTTTGGTTCTAACCCGTAAGCATCAGACGACATATAATTAGCTATAGACATTGAGATCACTTTCGCATTCTTCTCAATGGCAGCATCTTCGCCCTCAATCGGTTCGCAGGAGGGGCACCCAATAGGATATAGTGCTAGTTTAGGTGGTTTGTGCAACCCTCCCAACTCTCAAGGGACCTAGTTTGACATCTTGGATTTTTGCACTAGGTATTCTGCGAGAGACCATTATTGATGCACAGAAGTAGCCGTGTGCGCTGATAATGTTTTGGTTATTTGGATCTGGATACGTCTCTTTTTTGGAATACGAGAAACATTGACTACCTATAAATCCGTAGTCAACTAATCCTTCACTAGAAGCTAGAAACTTCAGCTCTTCCTCCCTCGAAAAATGTCGATCCACCTTTCTATTAGTATCTATCACAGCTACAGTCATGTCAACAAAGTTGATTAATTTTAAAACGAGGCATATAATTGGCCCAACCCAAAAAGCAAAGAGGGGGTACCTTTACACATTTTTAACCTCATCAAATTTATAAACAATTAATAACATGATTATCAAAAATTAAATTTATTCATCACAATCTTACTATTAAATTTAAAATAGTTAAAAACGAGTTTATTAATACTCACTTGCACTATAGATGGATATGAACAAAGTTTTGTCCATATAAATCAAGCCAAGTATAACACTTTGTTGTTTTTAAGATTTTTTTATTCTTTTGGTATATACTAGTTTTAAACCCGTGAACTTCACGGGCTGTTTTACAATTAGATGACTACCTTCAAGCTAATAATTCGTATATGTTGTTAATAAATTGAAAGTCATATTAGCTAAAGCCTAAAGTGAATCTTATATAAATATAAAACATAACAAATTAGAGCTGGTTTATGGTGAATATATTTGAGCTGGTTATGTGTATAATTCTTATGATAAATAATTTTAACAAAATGATAAGTTATTTAAAATAGGTTTTTTTTTGTGAGAAACTACCTTTTATTTAGGATCATTTGTGAACAATTACCTTTTATTTTTTTTTTGGCTTTTCACTACCTTTTATTTCTTCTTTTTGCAAAAGACTACCAAAACTCCACTTCCGGCGAAAAAGTCAACTTTCCGGCGTTGACTTGCCATTTTCATGTTGAATCTAACTTTTTACTTCAGAACCTTAATAATTGACGATAAAGATCGATTAAACCCAACATTAATCATCTTAATTTATGTATCTCTAACTCGAATCAAACTCCTATTTCACCAAAACAAATCACCATCGACATATATTTTTCTTCAACAATTTTGATTTATTATGGGCAAAATCAAAGCCTACCATTAACTATTCATAAATCATTATGGTTTCACTCTTAGGATCACTTGTGTGCTACCCTATTAGTTTTCTTATGCCCACCATCTTCGCCATAAGAGAGAAAAATGGTACTTTTATACGACTATGATAGACTTTAGGTTGATGAATTATGAATAGCCTATAGGGTTATCGAAATATAAGGGCATAGGTGAAAGGTGACGAAGGAGATGGAGGAGGAGATTGAGATGGTTAATGCGTTGATATTGCTTGGAAGAGACTTTTGATTTGACAATGAATATGGAGATGAGCATTTTTAGATTCTTATTGGGTGAACAAAGGGAGAAATATGGGTTATATGTTTGAAAATGGGAGAAAAGAGCAAGTCTGCCGGAAAATTGACTTTTTCCGCCGGAAAATCGATTTTGGGTAGTCTTTTGCAAAAAGAAGAAATAAAAGGTAGTGGAAAACCAAAAATAAAATAAAAGGTAGTTGTTCACAAATGACCCTATATAAAAGGTAGTTTCTGACAAAAAACCCTTTAAAATATGACTGAGATGTAGACCTGTCAAATTTTTACCCAACCCACAAATTGACCAAATCTCACCCGTTTTTTTCAGGGTAAAGACCGAAAATCTTGACCTGTAAAGTTGTAACATGTTGAGCCCAAACCCAAAATGACCCGTTAATTTAGGGTCGAAACCTAACCCGAACGGGTCGCCCTGTGGCTCAAATATAAATCAAGATATTTATTAACATATTAATATTTATATATTATGTTTGAAAAAGCCATTTCAAAATATTATATTTAGTACTTTAAATTTCAAACACAATTAAAAAATCAAGTTTATATAGGAGTAACTTTTATAACCCTTTAATAATTTTTTTTTAAAATAATTTAATTTCTATAATTCTTCCAATGTAGTTAATGTAAACGTTGAATAAGATTAAACTATTTATATTAAATAATAGGTTTTACTTTTTTATTTAAAAATTATAATTTATAAAAAGGCGTTGGAATTATGACCTAACCCGACTCGTGCCCTTTACAACTCAACCCATATTTGACCCGACATGTATGTTAACCCGTCGACCCGTTTGATAGGTCCACTGAGACATTTTAGACAACTTAGAAGATATATAACCTTGCTTAAATGGTGGAATAATTTATCGTAGATATAAGATGGTTAAGAGTACGCTAAACTACAAAATTATCTTAGATATAAGATGGTAAAGAGTATGCTAAAAATTATCGTGGAAAAAATTATCGTAGATATATGATATGATAACAACTAAACAACAATATATAGCTTTGAAAATAAACCAAAGTTGTCAAATAAATAAGGCATTGACTAACAAACTTTTATGTATTTCAAGACTATATATTTTTAAATGGATCAACTAATTGCTTCGACAAATATTAACAATACGATAAAAATAACAAAACTAAAACAGATAAACCCGTGAATTTCAAAGGGTCACAAACCTAGTTAATAGTATATATAAAACATCAAATATAAAGAGCTAATATCCTATAATAACTACATGTTTAATTTAAAATTATGCATCACGAATATGATTAAAATATCAAAGTATATAATAATTACTAAACTAATCTATTTTTAGCTAACTGTATATTTGTATCAATTTAAAAGTCGTAAATGTCACCATATGCAATAATTGCAGTAAAAATGTAAAATATACTCCGTATGTATTTTTTTTTATTAAAAACATGGTAAAAAAATAAAAATGTCAAGAAATATTGTTGATTAGTACAATATGAGAATTAGAGGATAAATTGTTTATTAACTTTGATTACCATTTCATTAAGTACTAAGCAATATGAGAATAATTTAGGGAGAGTGTTTATGGAAATTTATATATAATTACATTGTTGCCATTTTTAAATGGTTTAATAGTATAACATTGATTACGTCCATAATCATTATTTATTTGCTTCTTTATATAACTTTTATTTGTGCTTTAACTATGTTATTAAGTATTATTTTTTTTTAAATTGTAAAACTGATGTAATGTCGCCACATCATTTTTGCATGCGATATACAATGCCGTGTCAGCGGGGATGTTAGAGGATTAATATATATATGATGATTTGTAAAACTGTTTGATTCTCTCAATTGTTTAGGGCTATTGTCACTATTATGGAGTTGTTTGCTCCATCTATGGAGGTTTCTACGAATCCTTGATTACGGTTTTAGCATTTCTCTTTCTTCAATTGTACAACATAAGATTCAATAATACAAAACAAAAATCAATTAATCGATGAAGCTTTCAAGTACAAGCAATTATTCTACGGTAAATTAAATTTCAAGTGTGAGTCGTCGATGAGAGTATTTTCCAATTCTTGCGGTTAACTACTAAGGCTCCGTAATTAACCTTAATGGCCACATGATCCCCAATCCCATTTATTAGTAATCAAGTATATTTCTTGAAGGTTAACTTTGAATATTCCGTATTAGTCCATTTGTTCCACTCATTTGTTTACCTTTTATATTCTTTGTAAAAGTTCTTTTATTTCCCCTTATTGCAAACCCACCGGCCTGCATCATTCTTGGTCACCTTTGTCATACAGTGCTTGCAGCTATCGTAGTACCACTTGACATTCAAATCAACATCATAGATAGTTGCAACTGTCACATATTTCCCAGCCTATATTTGCATGACACCATATTTTTCTAGTTATATTCACGATGATATTCAAAAATTATTCAAAATTACCATAATGTTGGTAGACAATAAGTTCAGCATCAAACCCAAAAAAAGGAGTAATACCTTTGACATTTCTTTATCTCCATGATTGTACTCAAATTATCTCATGATAGCATGTCTTCTGACTCGCTCGAGATATAGAATATAACATTGGAGTTACTTGGTTCTTCACCGGAATGTAGTCTTTTTTGCATTAGAAAAGTTAAAATCAGTTTTTTGACAAAAAATCTTGCAGACTTAAGAATTTTAACAACAAATGATGAGTAAGCTTACTCTCCAATGAACGCTTCCACCTCTGGAATTGCGTGGTTGAAGTAGAAGCGAGTGGCATGTCTTGTAGTTGTCACCCTAGGTTCACCTGGCCTAGATATGTCAACCAATTGATAGGCTATCGCACACCTAACAAAAATACCCTAGGCACAACAAATGAATGTAGTAATAAGGGGTCGAATCCACAAGGAAAAAGGTAATCATATATGAATTGCTATGATTTCTCTATCAAGGTCGAGTAACGAGTTGTTTGATTTGGTTTGTGTAATCTAAAATGTAAACAATATAATTAAAGAAGCCTAAGTGTTGGACCATATAAGATATATGTTAAGTTTTGATAAATGACAAGTATATATGATTATGCTACGTATGCTCGTAATTGTTTGTTAAGTGTCTTATAGTATTTCATGATATTAAAGAAGAGTTATAGCTTTGTTAGCTATAACATTGACTAATCAATTGAAGACTTACAAACATATACGAAGCAAGTGTTGACGATTTGTGAGATATCTTTCAAGCATCTTCCATGGTAATAATATAGGAAACTTGAGCTATATTATTGAAGAAGTTCTTAAAGCATCATTGTGACTGTAACAAGTTTCAAGTTGATGATCACTCAAGCGAATACTCGATCAAGTCTATAAACAAGCTCCAAGATGAAGAGCTTATGATCACGATAGAGACGGCCTACTACTGAAGATCTCCAGGAAGATTAGATAGTATATGATGTCCATCAAGTAACGGTACTTAGAGAAGCAATATTGGAATGTTAGAGTTATAGCTATTACGCCTAGAACCTTAACTTGACAAGCTTAAAGTTATAGCTTGCCTTGCTATAACTTTGGGTGGAATTTTAATAGCACGATTTTAATACTTTAAAATCATTTTTCACAGTTAAAATTCTCAAATATATTTTCAGAAAACATTCGTATATATGATAGAGATGAAATGTGGGTCATTTAAATGAATTGCTTACGTATCCTTATTGGTTAGTAAAATGGCTTATGAGTCGTCATGCTACATAGGGTCTACAAAGCTATTTGACCTAATCCATAATTTGGGCCAAGGAGTTGACGGACCTAGGGATGCGCGCCACCCATCTAGGGTTTCGTGCCATACGGTTCGTTGATCTCCTTGTGCAAGTAAACTATTTTAATCAATTCTATAATATTTCCACAAGATAATTTATTATCTTAAAAATATTAATAGATGGATTTGTTTATTTAACCAAATTATCTTTTGATTAATTTAAGTAAAATAAAGATATTATCTTATTTTGTTTACTTAATTAATTATCCTATGGATTAAATTTAATGGGAAGATAAGATTCATTTCTTGTAGACGAATCTACCTCCCCACGGCTAAGACCTAGGGTTTCGACCAAACCTCAGTCGTTCATCTCTAATATAAATACAATGTTGTTCTTCATTTAAAACAACTTTTCGAAATATAAAAATTCTCTTGCGAACAATCTGTGCTTAAATTCTTAATCAAGTAAGTTTTTGTTTTGCTTTGAAAAACTCTTTTGCGAAAAGTCGTGCTATATATTTTCCTATTATTCTCTAATTTACGTTGCTAGATAATAGTATTAAGCGTTGTCTCTTATACGTTCAATAGCGCCAAAATACTTTCTTAGTAACTTAAGATTGTGAAACCGAATATCTAGCGATATTCAAATTGAGTTACAACTAGAGTTAGTTGTACGAGTGGGTTAGTAATTTTGTAATCCGTAGAGAGGTACTAAAATTATTAATCGAGAATAGTGGACGTAGGCTTTGACTTGTAAGGCCGAACCACTTCAAAATCGTGTGTCTCTCTTTCGTTTGTTTTCGTTCATTTCTTTACGTATTTCATTAGTTTGTTAATTAGTTAAAGTTTAATCGATAAACTTTAAATAATTAATTAAACATCATTAAAATAAAAAGCGGGCATTAATTGTCAAATACTCAATTCACCCCCCCTCTCGAGTATTTCGGGATCGATAGACTCTTCAATTGGTATCAGAGTCTCGTGCTCTTGATTGCCTAACCGCAAAGAGGCTGATCCGTCTATCTTTTATCTTTTTATTTTATTTTTTATTCCGCTGTCTATTAGTGTTAAATGGATTCCAAGTATCTTAAATGTCCTATCTTTGATGGGAAAAACTATGGACTTTGGAAAAACATGATGACGCACTACATAAAAGGAAATGATTGGGAGTGTTGGACCATCGTGAAAAACGGACCAAACAAAATCTTGGTCGTCGGTTCTACGGAAGGCACTACCAATGAGAAAAAGGAAGAAGACTATATTGAGGCTGATTACAAGAAAGCGGAGAAGAATTCGAAGGCTATAAGATTATTGCAAAACGGTATGACTTCGACCAAATTTGATCGCTTCTCCTCTTGTACTACGGCCAAGGAAATATGGGATGGTCTTGAATTGGCCTATGAAGGAACGTCGGTTGTAAGGAAGTATCGCATTGACTTGCTGATTCAAAAATACGAACTTTTTCGAATGGAAAAGAATGAATCACTCGATAGCATGTCAGCACGATTTTCCACAATCATAAATGAACTGAAAAATCTTGGTCGCACTTTTACCATTGAGGATATCGCTAGAAAAGTGCTTAGGAGTTTGACCACAAAATGGCGACCTAAGGTCACAGTTATGGAAGAAGTTAGAGATCTCACTTCTATACCTTACACAGAACTTATTGGTGCATTAATGGCCCATGAACTCGTCCTAGATGACGATGAGGCCGAAGCAAGCAATTCCAAAAGTATGGCTCTAAAAGCATCTGCTAAGGAAGAGACTGAAGACGAATAGAAGATGAGACAGTCTTGTTTGCCAAACGTTTCAATAGAAGAATTTTCAGAAACAAACAAGCAAAAACTCTCAACAACAACAACAGTAAAACCAACAACAAAGCATCTGATTCCAAAAATCCATTTGCTAATAGAGGATGCTTCAAATGTGGAGAAGCTGGTCACAGAATAAAGGATTGTCCAACATGGGAGAAAATCAAGGACAAAGCAAAACGCGAGAAAACAAAGAAGGAATACAAACAAGTTATGATCGCGTCTTGCTGGGGAGATCTCGAAGAAGATGATGATGAATCTGAAGACGAAGACGTTGCAAATCTCTGATTAAGCAACGTGAGTCTAGACCTAATGTCAGACAACGACACACAAAGCGTTGACTCCTATTGTTGTTTCTTAGGAGATTCAGATTCAGACGAAGAACAAGAGGTTGTGGTGAAAGAAAATAATCAATGGTACCTTGATAGTGGATGTTCAAGGCACATGACTGGTAATGTAAATTTATTTCTTTCACTTGATCCATTTGACGGAGGTAAGGTAACCTTCGGTGATAATAAGAAAGGTAAGATTATCGGTGTCGGCAAGGTAGGTATATCATCTTCTCATGCTATAGACAAAGTATATCTTGTTAGTGGTCTCAAGCACAATTTATTAAGTATTTCTCAATTATGCGACAAAGGTAATAAAGTTGTTTTTCACTCAAATTGTTGTCGTATAATAACTGAAGGAACAAGTAATGTTGTGCTTGAAGGACAACGTCAAAGGAATATCTATATGATTGATTTGAACAATATTCCTACTAACTCATTTACATGCATGAAAGCTACTTTAGATGATCCTTGTCTTTGGCACAAAAGGTTTGCTCACATAAGTCCAATCATCTTGAGCAAGTTGAAGAAATGGGATTTGGTTGAAGGACTTCCTGCAATCAAATTCAATCAAGAAACCCTATGTGATTCATGTGCTCGTTGCAAACATGTAAGATCTTCATTCAAA
>JAGPOY010004319.1:280-12342 GCA_018983105.1 Silene uniflora | reverse complement strand
TTTGGGTTTGTGGTGTGGCCGCACTTGAACAAAATATTTATCCAAGCTGCCTACGTACTCACAAAGTCGACAGTAATGACAACTTGCAAGATCAAGCCAACGTAGTTCATCAAAGGTTTTGTTTTTTTATTTGGGGGTGTGGCTGCACCTAAGTAAGATTTACTTAAGTTGCCTACGTATTTGCAAAGTACCAACGTATTTTACAAGATCAAGCCGACGTAGTTCAGAGAACGATCTTTTTATTTTTTGTTGGTTTTTTTTTTATTTTTTTGTTTTTTGTTTTTTATTTTTTTATTTTTTTTGTATGTTTTATTTTGGTATGCAGTTTAAACTCATGCTTGGGAGCTTATGCAGTTTAGCCTCTTGCTTAGGAGTATTGCAGTTTAGCCTCTTGCTTAGGAGTATTGCAGTTTAGCCTCTTGCTTAGGAGTATTAGCGCTTCAAGAACTTTCCGTTGATCGGTCCTACACGAACACCATCTTCATCAACAATCTTATAAGCACCATTGGTGTATACTTCTTGAACGACATATGGCCCATCCCACTTCGAAGTGAACTTGCCCCTAGGTTTGTGAGAAGTAATGATCAGCCTTCTTACCGCGAGCACCAAGTCTCCTGCCTGAAAAGATCGAGGGCGCACCTTTTTGTTGAATGCGCATGACAACCGTGCTTGATAACATTGTAGCTTTTGTTGTGCTTGCAACCTTTTCTCATCTAGAGCTTCCAATTCCGCCAAGCGCAACTTATCATTATCATCACTTGTAAGCTCTTCCTGAATGGCAACTCTCAAGGATTGAATTTGAAGTTCTAAAGGCAACACGGCTTCAACTCCATACACCAACGCATACGGGGTCGCCTGAGTGGGTGTTTTATATATAGTACGATAGCCCCACAATGCCTCGTCGATTCTCTCATGCCAATCACGTTTCGACTTCGCCACCACCTTCCTCAACAAATTGCATAGTGTCTTGTTAAAAGCATCAGCTAAGCCATCTGCAGGAGCATTGTACATGGAAGACTTGTATTGCTTAAACTTGAACTTTTCGCCCAGATTTGACATCAACTTATTGAAGAACTGCTTGCCATTATCAGTTATGATGCGTTGTGGTACACCATACCGAAAGATGATTTGAGTAAGAATGAAATCAACAACAGTTTCCTTTTTGACCTCGCGTACAGTGATAGCATCCGCCCACTTTGAGAAATAATCTATGGCAGCTAGGATGTATTCATGCCCATTTGATGCTTTTGGAGTGATAGGTCTTATGACGTCTAGTCCCCACATTTCAAAGGGCCATGACGAATGGTAGGATGTAAAGGCTCTGGAGGTTGATGTATGAAATTTGCATTGAACTAACAAGCATCACATTTTTTCGCAAAGTTCATGCAATCTTGCACCATGGTTGGCCAGTAGTACCCCATTCTTTTCACACGATCGTGGAGTTTTGGACCAGATTGATGAGAGCCACAAACTCCTGAATGAGCTTCGTACATGGCTTCAGAGGCTTCAGTTTCACCAAGACATCTTCGCCATTGCCCGAGAAAAGACCGTCTATAAAGTGTTCCCTTATAATATATGAACCTTGGAGCACGACGACGAATCTCATCCGGAAACTTTTGATGTTCCAAGAAATCGATGATAGGTTGGCGCCAATCATTATCAACTTGGTAAACGGTAATCATGTTAGATGACACTGTAGTTTCTCCACCTTCTAGCGGCGACACTACCCAGCGATTGCAAACTGGAAATGTCGTGACTTCCTCTGCCCCTAGTGCCAAAGTGGCTGCAAGATTAGCAAGCGCGTCAGCCAACTTATTGGCACTCCTTGGCACATGACCTATGTGAGCACTATCCAACTTGTGAAGCAACTGGATTGCATATTGATGTTATGGAACGAGATCATCCTTCCTCACTTCGAATTCATCAAGGACTTGGTTCATTACCAACAAGTAATCGCCATAGATGTCTAGATCCTTGACCCCTATTTCAATCGCCATTTGAAGGCCTAAGATTAGAGCTTGATACTCAGCCACATTGTTTGAGAATAGTTCAGTGAGCACAAAAGAGTAAGGAAGTACATGTCCTTCAGGAGACAAAAACACAACCCCAGCTCCGGCTCCATCACGTCTTGCTGCACCATCAAAGTATATTTGCCATGGCGGAAGCACATCCACATAGAATATCACTTCACCGGGAAGATCATCCTCAAGTTCCCATTTTGCGGGGACTGGGTGATCAGCAAGGAAGTCATACTGTTTGAGTAGAATTGCCCACTTTGCTAGACGACCGGACAAGACTGGCCTTAAGAGTATATACTTGATAGGATCATCTTTAGGAACTACATGGACAGTATGTGCCTGCATGTAGTGCCTGAGTTTTTGAATTGCAAAGACCAAAGCCAAGCATATCTTCTCGATCGGAGAGTAATTTAGTTCAGCTCCCACCAAAGTTCGACTTAAGTAATAGAGAGCTCTTTCTTTCTTATCTTCGTTCTCTTGGGCACACAATGCCCCCAGTGAGCGTTCTTGTGCAGCAATGTAGAGGATAAGAGGTTTTCCTGGAACTGGTGCCCCCAACACAGGTGCAGATGACAAGTATCTTTTGATACTTTCAAAAGCATTGTGACATTTGTCATCCCATTGGAATATAGCATCCTTCTTCATAAGATGATTGAATGGCTGACAACGTCCTGCGAGGTTAGAGATGAACCTGCGAATGTAAGCCAAGCGACCTTGTAGGCCACGAAGCTCCTTCAAATTTTTAGGCTCTGGCATTTCTCGAATGGCCTTAATCTTTGATTGATCAATCTCAATTCCTCTGTGTCGTACCACGAATCCTAAGAATTTTCCCGAAGTAACTCCAAAGGCACATTTGAGGGGATTCATCTTGAGTTGACATTTTCGCAGTCTTTCAAAGACAGTACGAAGGTCGTCGATGTGGTCTTCCCTTTTCTTGGACTTGACGAAAACATCATCAACATAGCACTCAATTGATTTGTGCAATATATCATCAAAAATCCTTTGCATTGCACGTTGGTATGTTGCTCCTGCGTTCTTGAGACCAAAGGGCATAACTTTGTAGCAAAATATCCCTTTCGAAGTACGGAACGCAGTGGCCTCTTGATCTTCAGGCGCCATGCATAAGAATTTAATTATATCCTGTTGTGCAATCCATGAAGGAAAGTGCTTCATGCCCGGTCGTTGCATCAATCATGAGCTCTGTGACAGGTAAAGGAAATCGTCTTTTGGACAAGCTTCATTGAGATCCCGGAAATCGACACACACGCGTAACTGGCCATTCTTCTTTCTCACTGGCACGATGTTAGCAATCCATGTTGGGTATGTTACCTCCCGAATGAAATCGGCTTCAATGAGTTTGTTGACTTCGTTCTCAATTTCAGGAATAAACTCTGGCCTGAATCATCGCTGAGGTTATTTCTTGGGGCTTACACCTTTCTTAATTGCCAAACGATGCACTGTAACTTTAGGACTTAACCATGGCATCTCCTTGTAACTCCAAGCAAAAACATCTTTGTACTCAGTTAAAAGCTTGAAGTATTGAGCCTCCTCCTTCTCTGTAAGAAGAGCACTAACATATATTGGCCGAGGATCCTCTGAAGTACCTAAGTTGAGCTCCTTTAGGTCATCGACAGTTGATTGCCCCCCGTCCTCTAACAACTCTGGAGCTTCATCGGCTTCGACTTCTTCAATAACGTCATGAACTTCCTCTACAGTGATGTGGTAAGTTGTCATTACTTTATCTTCCAACTCTTCACGATTACTCACTTTTGATGTTGCCGAAGCTTCACCAAGTCGTGACGTCCACTTTTCTTGGAATGATGGTGTCTTCTCTGGATTAGTAAGGACCACAACGTGCCTTTTTACCTTAAGAGGTTGCTCTTGCACTATATCTACCACTTCTATGTGCATCATTCGAGAAGGGACAACACTATCACTAACTTTCACCTCTTCTTTGCTTTGACTCGTTGAGGCTTTATGTGATTGCTTATGATCTTTAATCCCATTGGGGTCTTTCAGGCGATCAAACACCGAACGATATGGAGTGCCCAAACGTTTAAGCATTGATCTTTTCTTCTTCAAATGCGATGAGGCACTTGACTGATGAGCACTAGTGACATTATCTTGAACACCCAATCTCTTGAAGACGGAATAACGATTCCTTAAAGGGATTTCTTGTGGTGACGGACTATGCCCCCCTAATCGATCGAACACAGAAGGAGCCACTCTTGTTGGAGATGGTCGAATCATATCGAAGACGGAGCAAGATAGCGATGTCGTGATATTCGCACTTTCATCTTCTACCGCTTCTCCAGGTGTGATGCATTGAGAGGACAACACATCTACTTTTCGTTGAGCACCAATGTTTACAGGCGAAGGAGATTCATATCCTAGACCAACCTTTGAAGCACTGAAGCTACCCTCTTCCTTGAAACGTTTCTTTTGAGTCTCGTTGAGGCCATAAGGCTCAACATTGATAACTTTGCCCAATGGAGTGGGATTTTCAAAGTCATATCCAGCATTGGCCAACAATTTATATGCATTGGAGTTGAACACGCCATTTTCTTGCAACAGAGATGACTTGCTTGATGATGGGACAAACCCTGCAGGAGCATATCTTACAACTTGCTTTTCAATCGTGCTAGGTAAAGGGGTAACAACCTTCATCATCCACTCTTGCTTGACTACCTGGTCGGACTTGGCTTTCTCTTTGGTCACCGTCTTTGAGCTATGACATTCTACAAAAGGACTTTCACCTTCCTTACGCCGCGACTTTGGAATATACCGAAGCACCGGAGTTGCCTTCTTTTGTGAATATTTTTCCTTAGCTTCACCGACAAGACCGACCTTGTCATTGCTCTTTGATTGGCTACTTTGTCCTACCTCTATCTTTACATCATTAACATTAGTATCCGGGGAGTTCACAACTTCTTTTCCTTTGTCTTTCTTCCCAGTTGATGTAATAGTGGATGGTAAGAATTCACTTGAAGTGCCATTTTCCTCAAAGAACTTTGCATCCGCGAAGAATGAATCGACTTTAGTAAAAGGCTTGACATCACCATTGATCTTTCTTTCACCTCGTCTATAAAATTTTAGACATTGATGAAGAGTTGAAGCGACCACGCCATTTTTGTGCTTCTAAGGACGACCTAACAACAATTTAAACGAGGTCTTTGCATCAATAACATGAAACAAGGTGTCAGAAGATAAATCCTCCATGCTAAGATTCACGCAAATTATGCCAACAACACGCTCGCCATTCAGGTTAAAGCCATGAATTATTGTTCGACTACTTGATAATTCATCCATTGTAATGCCTAACCCAATCATAGTTGCCTTCGGCATGAGATTTACACCAGACCCTCCATCGATCAAGATACGGCTCACTCTCTTGCCCCTTATATAGCCTGACTCATACAAAGGCCTATTGTGGAGCTTTGACCCAAGCAGCATGTTGAGTTAAGAACGATTAACACCTAAGAGGGGGAGGGGGTGAATTAGGTGTACTTTTAAAAATTTCCTCTTACTTGGTTTATTTATAACGCAAGTAAGATCAATGAAGGCATTATTCGAAAAGCTCAATTGGTTTTGAGTTCACAAATAGTTACAGCAGGTCTGTGTCACAGTATGAATGACTGTGACATAGAGCTGATTGCGAGATTTAAACGATAATTATGCGATTGAAAGGAAACGTAAAAGTAAATAAACAAACAAGACGATGTTTAAAAAATTGGTTCAGCCTCTACTCCGAGGTCTACGTCCAACCGTTATTTTATTGCTTGTTTAGAAATTTACTCAAACAACTAAACACCTTACAATGAAAATAACTCGCCAACCTACTCCGGTTTCAACTCAAACTTAAAGCTACTCCGCTTCAAGAGTTCATATGTTCTATCTCAAGGTTTACAAGCAAAGTCAGAATCTCAGAAGTTCACTTAAGAACATGGAGATTACAATTAAGACCTAAACACAAGAATCATGGAACAAGCTCATCATGTCACAGTGCAGCGAACTGATACAGGAGACGTTTTGACTCTTTCACAAGAAATTCGAAGACTTTAAAACTTGAAACGATTTTGCAAACACTTAATGAAAACTAGAAACTTTCAGTACATAAATGTTTTGCAAAGTTTTTACTCAATAAATGCTCTTAAAAAGTCTTGCAATAAATGAGAAATGAATGGGCTATTTATAGAGAAGAATAATTGTGAAAAAGTGATTTTATAAAGTGAACTTCTTCTCTATTATTAAAAGATTATAAGAAGATATTTCTCATTTAAAACTAATAGAAAGGACAGTCAATTTATAAACTCAAGAGAAGATTTTATCAATTAATGAAAGATCTTGATGATAAAGCAAAGAACATAGTTCCTTAATTTGGGGTAACATAGTTCTCCTTTTTAAGGAAAAGCAAAAAGTACTTTTCTTGAGTTTTTAGAAAGAGTTCAATTGTTTACATATGATAAAGTGTTTTTCTCAAAACATTTGATTGAACTATTTCTGACATGAAGATCAAAAGCCTTAACAAACTGACATGTTTATTTCAAAAGACATTCTCCTATGGACTGTATCAGAAACCACAGTGCATAATACTGTTACATGGTTTTGCCAACACTTAACATTTTTGAGCATGTTTCACTACCTTGTTTTACAACAATTTACTAGAGCTAGGGATGGTCTTCTTCTTGATTATTCTTGCATCATCTTTGAATGTAGATTGTAAGCTTCAATTTGCTAATAATAAAAACTAAGAAGTAAACCATTAAACAACAATAAGAACTTGTCATCATCAATCCAAGTGTGGTCTAACAAAGCAAATCTTCATCAGAGAATGATAAGGCGGTGTTTCAAGATACACATTTGTTTTCTCGCTCTGCAGGCTCTCTTGCATCTTTTACCTTTTCTTCATATAACTCTGGATTTTGAAGAGCCTGGACAACTTGTTGACGCATCTCCACAGGAAGGTGAAACATTTGCTTCCATCCCATACGCTTTGGAAGGGCATCAAGGACGGCTAACACTTTGGTGTCCTTGGATTGATTTGAGTGTTCCAACGACGCGGAGTGTGAAGCACCATCTTTTGGTTCATCTCCTCCACTTTCACCGGTCACTGTAATAGTATTGATGGTAATCTCGCTGAGATAACCTTCAGGAAAAAACTCTTCCAGAATAACACGAGTTGGCAGTTGTTGCTCTAACAAATCAACTGGAAGGACATGTGATTTGACCACCTTCTTTGACTTCTTTTTACCTTTGGAACGACGTGAGCCCTTCCTCTTAGTTTCTTTTCTCTTGCGAGGTGCAGGTTGTTGATTTTGTGGCTTCAATTGCTTTCTTGGCTTCTTTCGTGTCACCAATGTCCAACCTTGATCATCATCATCGATAATGGCCTCCATTGTTGCGGTCGCGCCTTGAGTTGTTTTTTGCGGCGGTGATATCGACCTTTGCACTTGAAAAGCTATGGGCTCAAGACTTCCAAATTGGAGCACACATATTTCTTCTTGCATGAGGGGGGCCATCTCATTTGAGACTTCTATGTTTGGAACATCAAGTCCTTCAATCATCACAATAGTGTGATTTGTTGTCACTGTGTCATCTAGGTCCAAAATGATTTTACCATCCTTAGCTAACTAGATAATCTTTTCTTTGAGGGTTATGCACTTCTCAAGAGGATGACTGACTAAACGGTGATAGCGACAAAAGTTGGGATCTGTCGTCTTGTTCGCTTGATCAGGGCGCTTTGATTCTGGCAACTGAATGACGTTCTTTTCTAACAAATCATCGAGCATGCCTGAGAGATCTGAGTCAGGGAATGGGTACTTCTTGTTCTGCACGCAAGTCTTTTAGCGTTGGCTTATCACGCTTGAAGTCCTTGGTGTATGTCTCCTTCTTCTTGTCATACTTAGGCTTCCCAGAAATTTTGACTGGCGTCTCACTGGTGGTAACTATCATGGCCTCCTTGGATGAGCCTTTAGAACCCTTGTCGGTTTTCTTAAACTCTTTCTTCTCGCCAGCGGGCTTAGAGAAAGATGAATTTGTCTTGTTTCGAGCATTGATCGTCACCTCTATATCATGTGCACGAGTTGCCAACTCTTGGAAGCTCTTTGGTTTGTTCCCATTCAAGATGTATAAGAGGTCCCACTTCATTCCATTGATGCACATTCCAACTGCTGAAGTCTCGCTTAAACGATCCTTGCATTCCAGACTTAATGCTCGCCAACGGTTGATGTATTCCACAACAGCTTCATCTTTCGATTGAGTTGTATTTGTTTGTTCACTCATGCTTACTATGCGCCTAGTGCTGTAGAATCTATTCATGAACTCGTTCTCCCTCTGGTCCCAGCTGTCTATCGACTCAGAACCTTGATCCGTATACCAATCGAAAGCGAGGCCTTTGAGGGAACGAACAAACTGCTTCACTAACAAGTCTCCATCTGTCCCGGCGTTGCTACATGTCTCCACAAAGTGAGAAATGTGTTGCTTGTGGTTGCCTTTTCCATCGAACTGTTGGAACTTGGGGGGTTGATATCTGACAGGCATGCGTAAGACATCGATCCTCTTTGTGTATGGCTTCACATATCGAAGATTTTTAAAGGAGCCTTCACCCAACTGGTTCTTGATCGTGCTAGCTATCAAGTCTTGGAGTTTCTTTTCGGTATAGGCACTAAGATTATTCTTAGGGGGCTTCCCTCCATCCTTCTTGCCATCATCATCATCTTCTTCTTCCTCTTCTTCGGTGTCATGATGGCTTGAATTGTCCTTGTAAGCTCCTCAATTTCCCTTTGAAGATCTTCAATCTTCTTATTCTTCTCTTCATTTTCTCGCGTTATCTTCTCAAGGAGCTTGTTCACATACTCCATTTGCTCTTCGAGGCTAGAGCCAGCAATGACCATGACCGATTCGAAAATAGGGGTTGAAGCTTCTTCCTTCATGAAAGGTCCCTCCTTCTTTGGTGATGCCTTCTTCACTTTGCGAGGGGATGAATCACTTGCCTTGAACTCCTTGAGATCCTTGCTCTCCTTTTGTGGAGATGAAGCCTTGTTGATTAGAGCAGTTGCTGCAGCAGCAATGGATGCAATCGAGTACTTACGAGGCCTCTTAGGAACATGAGCGGTGCGCAAGCTTTCAGCAGCAGCCTTCTTTGTCATTCCTCTTGTTGAAACACCAATTGAGGGCATGCTTGATGGAGGTACAACACTAGAAGACCCTTGGAGGATTGATGCATAAGTCTTCGAAGGTGTGCTTGATGTGTTGGAAGACATCCTTGTTCTTGAAGTAAACTTGGTTCGTTGTAGAGATGAGAGGTAGAGGTTTTCACGTCGGGTTCACCAAAAATTTGTAACAACAAATTTTGTATTGCAATAAAACTGTAACACAAAACAGATAGACAAATGAGTTTATATAATATCAGAAAGTTATGTATACAACCTCTATTTTATCCACTGATTCTACAACGATATTAAAAGTACGAGTCTACAATCTACGAGGCTCGCTTGTTTAACTTTAGCTTCTTGAGAGGGTCGCGTTGACTTGAATCTCTCTTCGATGCTTGAGTTTGAGTTTCCTTGTGTAGGCGGCACGATTTTGTGGTGCTTGTTGTCTACTTGCCAAGGAGATTTGTAGAGAGAAGTTGAGAGCTTTTGATGTCTCTTTTCTCTTACTTTCACAAGTGTTTTCTATCTTGTAAAATGAATTTCTCTCCTTGAAATGGTGGAGAACTCTCTTATTTATAGAGATTTCTCCCTTGGTAAATGGACTTGAAGTTTGGGCTTTGTTAGTGAGCTTGACTTCTGCTTTTGGCCCAATTGACCATATTCTTTGCTTTAGAGCCCAAATAACCCAATTTGCAATGTGGGTCGATCCAGATTCTATTAAGCGGGACAAATATAATTAAATTAAGCTAAAATTTGATATTAACTTAAAATAATTTATTTTAATTTATTTTTGGCACTTCAATAAAATTTCCGTGCCTACAACTGTATTGGTTTCGTAGTAATTTTACCATTTATAAGCCATGTTTCAGCTACAAATTTTGAAGCTCAATGAGTTATGGCCCAAGCTCGAGCCCAACTCGATCTCTTATCGACTTGGGTTTTTGTTCGAATCGGCTCGATTACACCCTAAATTTTCTTATTTGTCATGCATAAAAATACGATGACGTAATCATATGAACTTAGTATAGACTGATTTTAGAAGTGTAACTTGATTAGAGATGTCAATATTTAATATGAAATATCAAGCAATAATAGGATTCATGTAAAATAATTTTACACTAAATTGTTATAAAACTACACACACCAAAGACACATTTATTCCACTCGTCAAATTACAATAGTTTGTCGCGAAACTTAAGCAATGAATCTACTAATAGAATTGCGTTTGGTTACCATTGAAAAATACTTTGGAAATGAAAATTCATATATTACGAAAAATGTGAAAATAATATTGTTTGGTTGTCACATTTTTGTTCAAATCTGGAGACGTGTTTCCATCACAGACAATTCCTACAAAAGTGCATGATTTAAACGTTGCTTACCTACTTCTTTTTGTAATTTAGTCAATGTTTGAAAACGCGAAATTGGTTTCAT
This sequence comes from Silene uniflora, assembly GCA_018983105.1. NCBI lineage: Eukaryota > Viridiplantae > Streptophyta > Magnoliopsida > Caryophyllales > Caryophyllaceae > Silene > Silene uniflora. The sequence continues at coordinate 1,736 of JAGPOY010004319.1, read as the reverse complement.
TTCAAGATTTCAATTGTAGAAATTAAAATTCTCTAATTCGATTCCAATCAAATTTCATAAACCTGTTTGAAGATCGCGAGGAATTCAGTTCTAACCTAACTAATTAGTCGATTAAGTCTAAGAAGATTGAAAACTAGGATTAGGAAGCATTTTCGTTTGGCTACTACCTCAAGACATGTTGGTAAACTAAGTTGAAAATTGTTTTAAAAAATACCTTATGATCGCGAATGATGGTGATTGGTATTAGAGAATATGAAGTCATAAGTTGGGTTATCATATTATATTAGAGACTTAAGTTAGAACAGGTGTAGTTCATCTATTACCATTTGGTGGATGTCGGTGATTAAAAGTTGATTTGATCTTGACAAATGTTGGAATAGTATTATTATTTGTTGATATTTGTTGTATTAATTAGTTGATTCATGGGAAGAGTGTTTGAAATGGTAAATTCATTCTTATAGCATGTGCCTAATTTTAGCATGATAAATTTGTCAAATGTTTGGAGGCAAGCTTATAGTTTAGGGATATGTAACAATACGTTATGTTATTTACTATAAAAGTTTTCTGTGACATAAGTTTACGATTATACATTTTATTTTATGAAGAGTTCTTCATATATTTTTTTGGAGAGGTGTCAGCCCGTACAATAGTGTAACACATGGGAAGCAAAAAAGGCCCAAACAACAAGCTACTTTAATTCACCATCCCCTTAAAAAATAATTTTAATATCATGAGAGTCAATCGTCCACATATTAGATGTTAAACTGATAAGAACAAATACTATTCTCTAATATGCATAAAGTGAGTACATACAATTCACCATGTGAGGAACTAAAACCTAAAAGTATGTCACTTGAAAGTGTAGTATTTATCTCTCGATACAACTTAGAAAGGAAAAGTAAATCAGCGACACTAGTAGAGACTAGAAAGGTGGATGATTTAAAACTCTTCCTTTACAATATTTTTCATATAAGAGGCAAGAGGTTGATTTTTTCAAACATGTTCTTGATAATAAAACCAATTAATGGGTAAGTGGATAACATTGACAATTGTAGCCAAAGATCCAAGCAGCCTGCCCAATTAATTTATTTTACTACTTTGCAATAAATCAGCAACTTCATGTAGCGATTTTGAAGTGCTCAAATTTTCTTGTTGGTATTGTAGCAATAACTAGGGGTGTGCAAAATCTCGTCCGGAGCGGAACTTTTCGGTCCGGTCCCCGGTTCAACATTGTTTAAGATTTCAGTTTCTGGACTAGTCTGGTCCGGTGTTGCACTATAGTTTCCAATCCGGATCAGAAAGATCGGAATTATTATTATTTCATTGCCAACAAGGCAACGACTACGCCATACATTGGCAATAGTCTTTTTTCGTTTTTTTTTTTTTTTTTTGCGTAGAAATTGGAATTTTAAAAGTATATAATTTGAATTTTCTTTTATTCTACTACATGATTTAA
>JAGPOY010004318.1:2456-14518 GCA_018983105.1 Silene uniflora | reverse complement strand
GTATACGTACAATATCTTAATTACTATCTAATGTACTTAATTTATATTTCAAATTTAAAATGTTATATATGAGTTGATAGAAATTTAATCGTTTTTGTATACTTTTAGTTACAACTAATGTTTTAAACAACATATCGTGCAAATTTGCATGGTTTTAAATTATCATAATAACATAGAAATTAATTCATTAATCAAGTCAGTAAAATAAAATTTTCTATTCAACTCTCTATCATTATATCCACATCCGTCTAAAATTTTGATAGTATAACCGTGCATTTTTTGCACGGGACTAAAACTAGTGTAAGTACAATTGTGGAGTTAAATGTTAGTGCATGAATTATTATAACTTATTTTTCAAAAGTGACCACATTTGGGTGTAATTGGTGTCAAAATTACGCCTTATTGTTTTATCGGTCTGAAGAGAGACCAACTCGTCAAGCTAAGATCTATACGAAGGATTGAACGTCTATTGTACAAATTTGCTTTTTTTAAGACTAGTCACATACGGAGTAAGAGAGAGTGAAAATATGAGAGAATTTAATTGAGTTTTAAAAATTCTAAGTACAAAACTTTAAGAATACGTCTTTACTCTTAAGACTCGTAGTAATATGTCATTCTTTTGGACTTTATAAATCAAATTAGATTTGGTCAAGTTCATTCAATTTGGTTTAGTTCAATTTATGTAGTTAAGTGTATTTAAGTTAACTTTAGCTAAGTAATTAAGTTAACTTTACCTAATTTGTTTTTAATTAAATTTTAAGTAAGTTAAGTTTCGGCGATTTTTGTCAAAATAAACCTTGTCAAAGTTTGTGAATGACTAAATTTGATTGTATGAAGTGGTTTAACATCTTACCGAGTGTAATTGTAGATTTACCTCGGTATTAATAACATTGTCATAGCTGATCAAGGAATCTGATTATTTGATTGTATTGGATTAAAAAAAATGTGTTTCAGCGGAATTGGATTAGAGAAAGTATATCCTCGAATGACCTATTTTACATTATTATGCATAAATGCATAATTTACTCATAATAATTAATAATCAGTCATTATACATTATTATGCATATTACTCGTAATGATTTTATTATAGTACGGAGTATTAATAATGTAATGCTTTTTTTGCCTCAATTATTTGTTTGTCTTTTTTATTTTTTGTATTAAAATATCTCTTATAAAGAATAAAAGAAATGATTAAGACGGAGGGACTCCAACGTACGCATAGACACAACTGAAAAGAAAAGGGGGGGCGGAGTTGGGGCCAAAAAGGAGTGGGCTACTGGCAATTTTGGCGGAAGTCAGTTTTTGTCTGTGCATTAAATAAAAAAATAAGAAAAAAAGAAGGATGGGAAAAAAAGTAGAAAAACAAAGGAAAAGGGTGATGAAGCTTTATCTAACTTGCTGTGCGACAGGTTAGGCGGTACGTCTATCACGATGTCATTAGATTGGACGATCTTCAGAAGCTCATTGATTGCTCCTACATTCAGGTATTCTTTTCTTTTTTTACTTGACTTAGACCGCCCTTTCTTCACACCTGCCCTTTAAATGTTTCATTAATTCTCATTTTAGACGTATTATTTTGACGGCTTTATGTGACCAATTTTATGGTAGAATATGACCTTTTAAACTGGGTCACATTTTTACCATAAAATGTTACGAAGTACAATTTAACATGGGTTACATTGGGCCGTAAATATGTTTGGCCCATCTGAAGCCTTCAGATGAAAATGGCGGTCTAAAGGGAGACTTTACGTAAATGATTATTACATGTGAAATTATGTTCAACCTTATTATATTCATATAGTCTTTTTTTGAAACAAGTTCCCATCTTATACGGAGTATTTAAAACCGGTCAAGTAGTAAGGTGTTTTAATAAATGGGACACGTTTGCAAATTAGCAATAGTTCTTAAACATTCTGGTTTTAAAATACTTTTTTATTTTACCCGTTTTAAGTTTTATTGTGCGGGGATTTGGCGGCATTTGTATTTTTTTACATGCATCATACACTCATACCCGTTCCTCTAATTTTATACTTTAAAAAGTATTCTGTAGTCCGTACTAAGTAACTCATTCATACGAAGTAAATCATAACTCTTGTCACTTGTTTTTTTAACTTTTAAGTGTCACAAATTCTTGTTTCTGGCGGACCATATTCATCTTTCCAAAAAGACGGCATTTTATAATCATTTTATGGTCAAATGTAACTAAAATGGTCTAACTAGTGCTACCGCTTATGTGGTAACTTGTTTTTGAAAATTGGTCACATTTGATAAAATGATCTCAAAATCTCATCTTTTAAAAAAGATCAAAATGGCCCGTCTTAAAGGAGACCAACTCTCAAAGTAATTGTTGTGTGTGTATTGGAATTGTTTTGTTTTTGGTGAGATAGAAAACAGAGTAGTCGGCGTAAAGTAGCAGAGTAGTAATAGTAGAAATTGTAAAGTATTAACGATATAAATGTGTTGTATGCGGCGACAGCCCTATACTATAAATGGAGCAAAGGTGATATTCTTGAAAGAAAGACCACAGTCCAAGTCATGCAAGGTCCCCGCCAACATTTGCTCCACTTGTGACAGGATCCTTCAGTCCCCTTTTCACTTCTGCTCTCTCTCTTGCAAGGTTTGTTTCAACTCCACTCCCCCTTCCCTCCAATTACTATTCTCTCTTGCATCTCATAAATACTACGGAGTACTCCGTATATCTCTTGTTTCATTGGTTTTTGTGCCAAAAATGAACGTTAAAATGGGTCAAGATTCCGGATATGGATAGAACAAACCTTTCATTCCTTAATTACATTGAAATAAACCCAAGGTATTCTGATTTTTTAACCTCCCCACACGACCACCATTTCTGCTGCCCGCAACCACCATCCCAACATTGTGGTATTTAGATTTCCTGCTTTGTTGGTTGGTTGCATCGTGGAGTTCTTCATGGCGATTTCACTTGTTGGCTTGAGAATGTGTGTAAAGTTTTGAACCTACACTTACTAAGTTACTCAAGCGCCATTATTATTAAACAAGTGACCCGCCACTTCGTATGCTCTCTAGAACATTCACCCACCATCAAATCAACTAGTCAATAACTCCAGTCCTCTACCACCACAAACATGGCGCAAGGGTAGGAATGAAGAAAGGTGATTTCACATCTAGAGAGATGGTAATGATTGTGTATAGAAAGGGCCTGGAAGAGGTAGTGACGACACGATAGGTGAGAGTACAGGGGCTGTGGAAGAAGTGCATGATGTTCTGGTGGATGGGGTCTGGAGAGGTTATCGTGTCATGGTACTGACTACTGAGGGTGATGAAACGGGTTGTGTACTTGTGTGTACTGGTGGGAGACATGATGTTGTTAGTTAAGAAAATAGTGTGAATAATTAACTCTATCAATTTCTCAACCTTCTTCGTAATGAGTAGGTCTCTCTTAGGACGGCAGTATCCCTCTTAAGATGAAAACGGGTCAATGTGCTTCCACTTGTATATACTCCGTACAAGACACCAGCCTTTTGTTAGGTCCTACTAAAAATAAGACCATACCCGCATACCGAGACTTATTTGGCCCACGAAACTTAAACCAATTTAGATTTGCTCAAATAAATTACAGTGCTTAGAAGAAAATTTAACGCCATTAATAGTACAAGTTAAATGACTGGTGAAAATACATGCAGGTCAATCATATGGTATACCATGGAGAAGATCTGTCATGCATTCTATACCGTTTCGACGAATCTGATTTCACTATTTCCCAATTTGAGGGCTTACCAATGGAAATGTCTGATACGAATGATGATATCCAGACAACTGAGAACTCCATGCTGGAAGAACCATTACATCATAAAGGTTCATCATGCTCGAGCAATGCCAGAAGCAGCTCAATCATCTCGGAGGAACGCGACATTTTACGTAGGAAAAATAAAACAAATGGGTTTATAAAAGGGATATTTATCTCTTTGAATAATAGGAGGAAGGGTGCTCCTCACAGATCACCTCTTTCCTAAATAAGGAAAACCATTTGTCAAGAATAATAATAGCTGATATGGGCTTTAATTACATTATTGTATGGTTCTGTTTAGAATGTAATATTTTGTTATTTTTCGATTATTATTTCGGATCGGATTGGTCGTGTGGTCGGAATGTGCGTGAGGCACTTCTGTTACAAACCTCAGGTTTGGTTTAGAGATGTTGCTAGATCTCTGGGCTAACCAATTTTGTACACCAATGTAACGGATACGTGTTTCTCATTATTGAACGTCTTTTTATCTTATTTTTACCCTTCCAGTTTGCTTCACTTTTGCATCTACTTTTTACCGAGTATTTTTACTCTCCATTTAGTTTCTAAATGTCAAAATAAGGCTCTAAATTATAAATAACTCGAATTATTTAAGCCAATAGATAAAAAATCATAGTGAAAATTTTATTTACTCGATCACATGGAAATCATAGTGGAAATTTTATTTACTCGATCACATGGAAAAAAAAGTTGTTTGGTCTAGCCTTTTGTGATGCAAAGGAATCAACTAAAATTAAAACTGTGATAACTCTTTGCAAAAAAAAAAAAAAAATAACTGTGGTAATTGATAACTATAAATACACAAGAATATATGATTATTTTAAAACCTACATAATTTGTAAAAAAAAAATTTTAAAAAAATATACTTTTGTTTCCTTTTACAAATCCCAGAGTTATTTTTTTTGGTAGAAATGTAAGTATTTCATTATAATTAATTCGCCCAATTATAATTTTCACTACTACAGCCTCGTTTAAACCATACAATTAGAATGAAACTATTCTGAAACATAACTGAGCAAAGGACTATTTAACTTTTCCTTGTACATCTTTTGAACCCTTTTGCGAACAGCCTCTGGCCTGGCCTGTGTCTCAGTTGTTGTACTCGGCACTGATTTCTCGATTTTTGTTTTCTTGTCTCCTCCATTACCAGTACCTAATTACCCGTCAAATTCCATCTCAAATTATTTTTACTTTCACTACTTGTACATTAATATTGATAGTTTCGCTACTCCCGTTGTCACTTCTGTTACTTTCATTACTCCCGCTCGCTGCTAATATTATTACTTTGACTATTCATATTAGTGATTACTGTCATATTACTACATCCAATGCTACTTTTACTTTTTAAGTATACTCTTTAAGTATCCAATGAGTGATTACTATATCCAAGGTTTCTTTTATTATTACTCTCACTACTCGAAATAAATATATTACATATATGCATTAAATTAATTAAGTTGAAATAATTATGTAATATTATATTATTTGAAAATTTAGCTTGATTTATTTACCATAAATGGGTCATGTTTATTTTAAGGAAAATCATCATATTCCGGTGTTCTCTAAATTTATACTTCAACCAAAACTATACAATATTTACATTAAAATCCCATTGTTCAGCTTCATCGCGCAGTGCTATTGATTAAAACTATATATATACTATAATTAATTTGTACGGAGTATATACTTATTTAATTACATTGAATTCCTTTGGTTCTGGAATGAATATATAGTATTGATTGATATTGATGGATTGGTCTCAAATCGAGTCTAATTAACTTATGTCTTTTCTTTATGCAGAATCTAAGTTCTTAAATAAAGATAGATTATTTTCAAATAATTTTCAATAACCTTAATTAATAAGGCGGATTTGACTTCCGACAATCGAAAGCTCCTTAGAACGGAATTGGATCCTCTCCATTTCTCCGTTTCCTCTCTAATTAATACTCCATCCGATCTACACAAATGGTAACGTAGGGAAAAAGTGGTTATTTAAGAAAAAGGTAGAAAAGTGAGGGGTAAAGCAGGAAAGTTTGATTAGGGTCACATTAATTTAGGTGAATTAAATAGTTAGTTGGTGGGTGGGTAAGTGGATGGTAAAGTTGTAAATAGGTAGTAGATGTAAGGATAATTTAGTCATTTTTCATGTCAAATGTGGTATGTTACCATTTGGTGTGGTTCATCCATTTTAGGTAATTGTTACCATGGATCGAAGGGAGTATAATTTTCTCTCTATCCATTAAAACTTTATTTCTATGAAACGATAACAAGCACTGGATCATCACGACATCACAAGATTTGATTTGAACCGTTTATAGAAAGTGGGGGTTTATTTCTTTTGAGGGAATGAAGAAAATCTGGTCCGCCTTAGAACAGACGAAACAAAGAGATGCAAGGCTCTCAGCGTCCATTCTTTGGTGCTTCCAAATTATGCCTTGATCCGTTTAGGTCATAAGCATTTCAATTTATTATTAATAGACCATTAATCGTATTATCACCTTGGGTCAGTGCGTATTAGACATTATTAATATTTAAAACTATGAAGATTATAGATATTATTAGAGTTTGTTAGAGTTTGTTATAACAAACTTTCTATAGTTGACCATTGACTGAGATTGTATATATATACCTTTTGTACAGTTAACACATTAAGTTAATACAAAATATCCTTTTATTTACATTTTCTCTCACTACATTTACTCATCATTCTTTCTCTCTCTACAACAATCAAAACCTCAAGCTCCATCAATGGCTTCCGCCTTCACAAATCTCTGATTTCACATGGTATCAGAGCAGGACTTTCCTAGCTCTTGATCTTGTGTTATCTTTCTTCGTTTTTTTAGGCGATTTCGATCTTTTTCCGCATTTTCCCCAATTTCTAGGGTTTGCGATTTCGGAGTTCTTCGCGCTTCGATTTCTTCGCTAAATCGCTTCGTTTTTCTTCGATTAATTACACAAATCTTCTCAAAATACCTAAAAATCTTCAATTCTTTACATATTCCTTCAATCAATTGCATTTTTCATTCTTTCAAAATACCTAAAAATCATTACTTCCGACGCTTCTGACGGTTATCAAGATCAGTATGATGATCCTCTTTTCCTCTCTAATTCTGGTTATCCTGCAATGAAATTAGTCAACAACTTGTTTGACGGTAAAAATTTCCTCAACTGGAGTCGTGGTTTGCAAATGGCGCTTGGAACGAAGAATAAGCAAGGTTTTCTTGACGGATCGACGGCGATGCCGGCGCTGACTTCTTCGAAGTATCAGAAATGGCATCGTGCAAATAATATGGTGCGTTGCTGGCTCCTGAATGCTCTAACTCCAGAAATCAAGCAAGGTTTCATGACCGCTAAGTCCGCGAAGCGTCTTTGGGAAGAAATCAGTGACATGTATGGTCAGTCTAATGCTCCCTTGTTTTTTCTTTTTGGTGAAATGTGAATAATCTCATTAATGCTCAAACAACTTATTACACCATATCCGATTACCTTATATCATACTCAAACTTACTCTAACAATTTTTGCAACTATAATACATCTCTTGCTTTACATTTTCCATGTTTCATACAATTCAATCTAGGATTAAGACTCTCTTTGAGTCGACTTATTATAACTCTTGGCTGCTGCACATAAGAATCAAATCTGCAAGCATTACGAGCAATCCAAATGCTATAAACCAGGCCAGCTAGAATTGCCATGACCACCTTCTTTCGAAACAAAGATCTGCATCTCCAGTGAATTAGCCAAGTTACCATATTACCTTGCCATTGAATACCAATCTATTGCTGCACAAGATGAACACATTTATGACTGAAAGGGCAGTCAAAAAACAGATGGCCAATATTTTCCTGCATAGAGCCACAGAAGTCACATAGACCATCAGAGATACACCCAAATCTTAGGAGCCTATCTTTAGTCATCAGCCTGCCTTGCACATATAGCCAACATATGAAAGAGAATCTGGGTAGGCAGAACTGATTCCAAACAAAAGGTAACCATCTGACCCTAGCCTGTGTATCTAGGAGCCATTCATACACTTTATGGACAGAATATTGTTCATTGAGCCAGCCATGTTGGGCAAATCCAGCTGCAAGCTCATTTTTGACCTTACACACCTGCCTCCGTGTCCAGCTAGAAGCACTGCTAGGCTCATACTGCCACCAATCAGCCTGTTTTATATAGATATGATGCACCCACTTAACCCACAAACTATCCTTGTTTTGAGCAATCCACCAGGAATACTTTCCTATTACAGCAGCATTCTATAGGTAGCACTGCACAATGCCAAGCCCACCCCTGTCTTTTGGGAGACAACATTTATCCCAACCCACAGTTGGAGCCTTGCTATGATTTTCACTACCAGACCACAAGTAACTTTTACACACTAAATCAACTCTAGCAAGAATCCCTTTTGGCAGCATGAATATACGAGCCCAATAGGAATGCAATTGAGTTAGAACAGATCTAACAAGAACAAGCCTGCCAGCATAACTCAATTTTTTTGCTCCCCAACTCCTAATCCTTCTAATAATCTTCTCCACCAGAATGTTGCATTCAGCATTAGAAATTCTTTTGTATGAAATAGGAATTCCTAAGTACCTAAATGGGAAGGAACCCAGCTGAAAGCCAGACATACTTAAAATGGCATGAGCCTCATCAGATGAAACTCCATTCATATATACATCTGATTTCTCCTGATTCATAACTAGTCCAGATGCATTAGAGAAATTCAAGAAGGCCCTCATAATAACCTTCACTGAGTTTCTATCTCCTTTGCAAAAAAGGAGCAAGTCATCAGCAAAAGCAAGATGACAAAGCTTGACTTTTTTACATAAGGGATGAAATTTAAACTCAGTTCTCAAGGTTACCAGATCCAAAATTCTAGTTAAGTATTCCAGGCAAATAGTAGAGAGAAGAGGGGACAAAGGGTCCCCCTGCCTGAGACCCCTCTTCCCTTTAAAATACCCAAATTGAGCCCCATTTAGAGATAAAGAATAGGATGGTGTTCTAACACATGTCATAATCCAATTAATTATCATCTCAGGAAACATCAAGGCATGAAGCATTTCTTCAAGAAAATTCCATTCTATGGAATCATAGGCTTTTCTTAAATCCATTTTCATCAAGATTCTGGGAGAACAAACCTTTCTATTGTAAAGCCTGACTAGGTCTTGGCAGATCATAATATTGTCAATGATATCTCTCTCTTGCAAAAAGGCACTCTGATTCAGACTTATTACCTCAGCAAGAGTACTAGCCAGCCTATTACAAATAACCTTAGAAATACACTTGTAGATCACATTGCACACCTTGTTTTTTCAGTTAAAGAAAGAGCTGAAGAGTACGTCTCAAGCTTCTGATCAATCTGTTGTTGAATATTACAACAAATTAAAGAGAAGTTGGGATGACATTGAGGATCTTGAAATGTTTCCTGACTGCACTTGTGGAGTTTTGGCTAAGTGCTCTTGTAGTTTTCTGAAGAAAATTCTCTAGGTTATAACTCGTGAGAAGGTCATGACATTTCTGATGGGATTGGACAGTGAATATGAGCATCTGAAGACCAATATCCTGTCCATGGAACCTTTTCCTAACCTTACCAAAGCTTACTCTCTGGTTCAGCAGATTGAAAGTCAGAAACGACTTTCCAAATTTGTTTCTAATCAAACTGAGTCTAGTGCCATGGCTGCAAACCGAATGTCTTTTCAGAAGTATAACAATAAACCGCCTGCATCTGATTCTGAACCTAATCCTTGGAATGTTTGGACAAGAGATGGGAAACGAGCCAAGAAGGATAAAGAGAGCAGGTGGTGTGATCATTGTCAGAAGGGAGGTCACACTAGAAACTCATGTTTCATATTGTTTCCAGAAAAGAAGAAGGAGTATCTGGCTAGGATGGCAACTGCTAATGCTCACAATGCTGAGGCATATGATGATGATTATAATCCCTTGGATTTCGATGATGAAGTTGATATAGATCCTAAGGTTGTTACAGCAATCTATAAGCAGATGAAGAATATGCAACAGAACAAGCAACAACACAGGCAGACTCAGTCACAGGGTAGCACCACTCAATCTGCAGCTGTTAATTTTGCAGCAGTGAATTTCGCAGGTACCTCTCTGGCTACCAATTCACCCTTTCTTAGTTTCAGTCAAAACATTTGGATAATTGACTCTGGAGCTACAGATCATATGAGTTCCCTATTGCATCTTTTCTTTAACAAGAAAAATTTACCCAAGCCTGTCATAGTAGGGTTACTTGATGGAACTAACAAGACTGTTAGTACAATAGGAGATATTCAGTTAATGGAAGGACTTGTCTTGCTGATAACGGGATTTGTCGTCATTTCCCGATCAAAAGAAATTTGTAAAATAACCCAATTTAAGTAGTATAAATCGGGGTCGAACCACGAGGATGGAGGGGTTGCTACTTAGCTCGTTCAAGTCTTAATTTAGTCTAACAATAAGAGGAGTTGATTGTTTCTTAACTAATGTGTAAACTAGATATGAAAATAAGTTAAGACAAAGATTAATCTATCAAATATGGGAAAAACCAAGGTCATTGGGTTCACTTGGGTAGGCCGGGGAAAGGTTGAGTGTCAACGAGAAATGGGTAGCAATAACGGTCTAGGATTGGTCTAATTTCTTAGACAAAGAGAGTTAACCAACAAGCATTCACTTAGCAAAGAAAACTTGACTCGACCATGCCATATAGGCCTTCCATTGACTTTCGCCCTAGGAAAGACTAAACAAGAAAACGAAATAAAACTTTCGTTCAAGCATTCCATCGAACACTTCATAGGCATGAGAGCAAAGGCTAGTCACCTCAAGTTTACGAACAAGCTTTCACTTAGTCGATACAAACTCTACAAACATGCATAAAGACCTTTCATAAAGACGGGTTAAACATGCTAGGCGAAAGACTCAAACTTTCATTTCATCAAACACTTCATATGCATGATTCTAAAGACCGATTAACTACCCAAATCAAGTGTTAACAACCCAAATTCATCCCCTTTAATTACCCAATATCCCCCATGACCTTAGATATGACTACTCACACATACTTGTAAGAGAGAAATTGATAAATAAAGGAACAAGCATAATAAATATGATAAACATGTTTACTAATTCAAACAATAGATTTAAATAAACAAGAAATGTAAATAAACAATAAGAAATGAGATTAAGAAGAGAAATTATACCAAAGATAACAACTTGAATTGAAATAAGGAAGATGAATGTCTTCTTGTTTTCCAAAATTACAACCCAATAATACTACTAAATGTAAACTATTGAGAAAGATGAAGAAATTGCATAAACTAAAGACTAATTTAACTATAATTAATGAAAGATTGCAAATTTTATTGAAGGAAAATAATTAGAAGAAGAACTAGGGTTCTTGTTCTTACAGAATAAGGAGAGCTAATTTCTAGTCTAATAATGTAAGGTATGTAAGGTAGTAGAGAGTAGTAATTTATAAGGCCTCCTAATTACTACTCATCTAACTAATAATACTCCCTCCCATTCACTATAATCACCCCACTTTCCTAAAACGAATTATTCAAGTAATTACCCCATTTCCTTTTATGGTAACTTTTAATCTTATTTTATTCATCCCTCTTTCCTCTCACCAAACACCGCACAACTCTTTTACTCCTATTTTATTACTTTCTTTAATATTTTGGCCCCACAATTTCTTATTTAACTCATAATAATTCATACCTCTCTCCTATCACCAACCCCACACAACTCTTTTACTCTTATTTTAATAATTTTCCTTAAGTAACGTGCCCGACACATATGGGGTGATTATAGTGAATGGGAGGGAGTAATAATAATAACAATAACAATAACAATAATAACAATAACAATAACAATAACAATAACAATAACAATAATAACAACAATAATAACAACAATAATAACAATAATAACAATAACAATAATAACAATAACAATAACAACAATAACAACAATAACAACATGCCCAAATTGTTGATTACACCCTAATATGTTACAGAGCTTGAAAATTACCCCATAATAATTTTGTTTTTGAAACTTACCCCCTAATATGTCTTTTTTTCTTCAATATCGCCACCAGAATTGGATTATGGCGACAAATTTCGGTGAATTTATTCTATTTTGTCCAAAAGAGATGTTACTTGACTATTATATCCTTCTATTATGTAGTAAACCCTTTTATGATACCCTTATATTATGTATTAAACCCCCTAATATGTTGGAGTGAAAGTGAAAGTGTTGATATTAAAGAAAAAAA
>JAGPOY010004317.1:0-12063 GCA_018983105.1 Silene uniflora | reverse complement strand
CAAAAATTGAAAGCTTTAAAACGAAAAAAAAAAAATCAGAAAAATATACTAATTCGTTAGCACATAAATCGAAAAAAATAGATTTATAATACAGAAAACAATGAAATAAAATTTATTTGACTTAATTGATTCAATACCTTTGTAAATCTGATTAAAATTCTTATTCCCATCATTTAAATTTAGTGAATCTGATTATTTTCTTTTGTAAAAGTATTAACAAAGAAAAAAATTGTTTGAGAGCGAGAGAAAGAGTTAGGGTTCTTCGTTTCTTTTCCTGCAATGGCTCGTAAAAGGAAAAATAATCCTAAATCTAGTAGAATAATTCGTCTTAGTACTTGACATAATACTAAAATCACAAAAACATCAAACAATAATAGTAATACACCAAATAATAATAGTGGTTCTGGTTCTAGGTTTCGATTATTGACTGCAGGAGTTGATTCATTTCCAGAATTGAGGGAATGCTCGAAGAGTTCAGCGGAAGTTATTCGTCCTTTTCAGTTCAATTCAGGAATGGAATTAATTACTGAAGAAGGGTCGGATGAGGAGTCTGAATGGACGGATGTTCTAAGCCGCCGGTCCTCAGCTCAGTCCATGAACTCTGATAGGGTAAGACCACTCCAACTTACGTCTAGTGATGTTGATTCTGAGTTGAATTACTGGTCTACTGCTGTATACTGTTACGTTCTTGGGGCGAATCCGCCTTTTAAGGTCATTGAGGGATTTGTTAAAAGAGTGTGGGGGTATACTGATTATGATAAGATTTTATTCTTATCCAATGGTTTGTTTCTGGTTCATTTTAAGACTGAAGGAGTGGTTAAAAGAGTGTGGGGGTATAGTGTATACCTGTTGTGGTGAAGGAGTGGACGCCTGAGGCTAAGCTTGTCAGGGAGTCTGTGGATCTTGTTCCCATCTGGATAAGGTTCTATGGACTTCCTCTTAAGTTTTGGGGGACTACTCTGCTCAAAATTGCGGGGTTAGTGGGGAAGCCTGTAAGATGTGATAGTAATACCACTCTTAAGACTTTCCTGGGGCATGCTAGAGTAATGATAGAGGTGAAAGTTGATGCTGATTTGCCTGATGTAATTGAATTTACAGATGAATTAGATGTGGTGCATAGGCAAATTGTGCATTATGAATGGAAACCTACTATCTGTACTGAATGTAAAGGGATGGGGCACTTAGCTAGGGACTGTAGGAAGAAACAGACTAGTAAGGGTCCTGTCCAAGCAAAGAAAGTCTGGGTACCTAAAAATAGGACTGCTGAAGTTACTGTAGCTCCTGTTAGGCAGGTGGCACCTGACCCTCCTCCTATTGTGAATCAGAACACTTCTGATCTATATGAGGATGGANGGGGGGGCGGTGACACCTCTGCCTGGCCCATTTAGAGCTATTACTCCTGCCCATGTGATTACTAAACTAACCAGACAAGATGGTGTGATGAACAGTGGGAGGAGATCATATCTGCAAGTGGTGGAGCATTCTGTGCACTATATGAGGGTTTTGGAAAATGATATGGGAAGTACCTCCTGTATTATTGAAAATGGGTAGTATGGGGTTTTGGAATGTAAGAGGTATCAATAGTGAGAATAAGCAGGCTGATGTTAGAAGGTTCCTGCACTTAAATAATGTAGGTATATTTGGTTTGGTTAAAACTAGAGTTAGGAGAGTTGCTATTAATAAAGTTCATCAAGGTATTGGTGAGCACTGGAGTATGATTAATAATATTAATGAGCATGAAGGTGGTAGAATTTGGCTACTTTGGGATGACATGAATTATGACATTGAGTTGTTGGGATGTGAGGCTCAGGTCATTCATGTCAAGGTGAAATTTATCCCCCATTGGAGAAGTCTGGTGGTTGTCCCTAGTCTATGGGTTCAATAGAGTGAATGAGAGACTGGAGTTATGGAGTTCTCTCTGTAACATGAAGAGCCTGGTTGATGGCCCATGGATTGTTATGGGTGATTTCAACAATGTTCTGGCAATGTGTAAGAGAATTGGTGGAGCTGAGGTGTCTGATGCTGAAATGAGAGACTTTCAAAAATGTGTGGATGAGTGTGGATTATTGGACATACTAGCTCAGGGTCTATTTTTTACTTGGACCAACAAGCATGAACCTGGGGATCTGGTGTTTAGTAGGCTGGATAGAGTGTTAACTAATGATGAATGGCTTTCTAGTTTTCCTGAAACATTAACTGTGTTTCAACCTGAAGGTCTTTTTGATCATTGCCCTTGCACTATTGAGCTGAGACCCTGTGTTGAGAGGAGGAATGGCAGCTTTAAATACTATAATATGTGGAGTAGGGAACCTGGATTCTTGGATATTGTAAAGGAAGTGTGGGGGATGCAGCTTTATGGATATAAGATGTTTAAGTTGATCAAAAAGCTAAAGTGCTTAGAGAAACCTTTGAAAGAACTTAATAGCTCTGCTTTTGCAAACATTGAAACCTCTGCTAATGTTGCAAGAGCACACTTACAGCAGATGCAGCTGAGATTGCATAATGACCCCTGTAACCTCAGCTGGCAAAAGGAGGCTTATGATGCTGCTCAGTGCTTTAAGGAGATGGAGGCAGCTAGAAGAAGCTTTCTTGCTCAAAAAGCTAAGAGTCAGTGGTGTTGTGATGGGGATGATAACACTAAATACTTCCATAGTGTGATAAAGGCAAGGAGAATCCATAACAGATTCCTTAGTATTCAGGATATGAATGGGAATACTTGTTCCTCTCCTGAGGCAATTGAGCAAGCATTTATAGATTATTATGTTGGCTTGCTGGGTACTAGTAAAGCAGTGAAATCTGTCCATGTGCCAATTGTGACAAGGGGAAAGATTCTAAATGATGATCAATGTGCTTTGCTGATCAGGGAGGTGACTGATGCTGAAATCAAAGAGGCTTTGTATTCTATCCCTGCCAACAAAGCACCTGGCCCTGATGGGTACTCATCACAGTTCTTCAAAGACTCCTTTGAGGTGATTGGGAAGGACTTTATGGAGGCTGTTAAAGAATTTTTTGTCTCTGGTAAGCTCTTAAAACAAGTTAACTCAACTACCTTCACTCTTATCCCAAAAAAGAAGAGACCTGTGTCTGTTGCTGACGTCAGGCCAATAGCCTGCTGCAACGTGGTGTATAAAACTATTTCTAAAGTTTTATGCAAAAGACTTGTTGTAGTTTTGCTTGAGCTGATTTCAGAGAATCAAAGTGCCTTTATTAAGGGGAGGGACATTGTGGATAATATCTTAATGTGACATGATTTGGTAAGATTATATAAAAGAAAATCTTGCTCTCCTAGGTGTATGATGAAAATAGACTTAAAGAAAGCCTATGATTCTGTGGAATGGGGCTTCATAGAACAGATGCTGCATGCTCTTGGCTTTCCTGAGAAGATGATCCAATGGATCATGGTTTGTGTGTCTACTCCATGGTTCACCTTGGCCTTAAATGGGGCAAGTTTTGGGTACTTTGAAGGCAAGAGAGGCATCAGACAAGGAGATCCCATGTCTCCTTTACTTTTCACAATTTGCATGGAGTATCTGAGTGACTGAGTAGGATATTGAGTGTTGTCACTGAAAATCTGGACTTTAATTTCCACCCTCTCTGTAGAGCACTAAAGCTAAATCATCTGTGCTTTGCAGATGATTTGCTCTTGTTTTGCAGGGGGGACATACAGTTCATTGTCTTAATCTTGAGAGCCTTTGCAACGTTCTCTGTCTCTTCTGGTCTTGAGATGAACAAGGACAAATCTGATATTTACTTCAATGGGATTACACAGGAAGATGTGAGTTATGTGCTTAACATTTCTGGATTCAAGATGGGATCATTTCCCTTCAGGTACTTAGGCATCCCTATTTCTCATAAGAGGGTAGCTGTTGGTGACTGTAACATGCTAGTTGAGAAAGTAGTTGCCAGAATAAGAGGATGGGGGGCTAGGAAGCTTAGCTATGCTGGCAGGCTGGTTCTAACTCAGAGTGTGCTCACTCAACTCCATTCTTTTTGGCCAAGAATCTTTATCATACCCAGTACTGTTATGAGCAGAATTGAGAGTATATGTAGAAATTACTTGTGGTCTGGCTCTGAGTTGTACCTGAGATCTCCTGTTGTTCCATGGGAGAAGGTGTGCATTGAGAAGAAATGTGGTGGTTTGGGGATTGTTAACTGCAGACACTGAAACCTAGCAATGCTAGGTAAGTATGTGTGGTGGTTGGCTACAAAAGCTGATCACCTGTGGATAAAGTGGGTCAACCATATATATATTAAGGGCAGAGATTGGATGTCCTATACACCTACTGTAAACACTGGCTGGACATGGAGAACTATATGTCAAGCTAAAGAGGAACTGAAGACAGCTTATACTATGAATGTGTGGACTGGGAGCAATATATATTCTGTTGTAGCTGGCTATAAATGGCTACAGGGTGAGCATTCAAAGGTTGCCTGGTTCCCTCTCATCTGGAATAGGCTAAATATACCTAAGCACTCCTTTATAGCCTGGCTAGCTGTGCAAGGAAGACTATTCACGAAGGATAGAATGTTGAGATTTGGTATGACTAGTTCTGGTATGTGTGATATTTGTGAGCTGGAGTTGGAGGATCATGATCATTTGTTCTATAAATGTGCTTTTAGTAGGAGATGTTGGGAGCTGGTCTGCAGGTGGCTCGATGTGCAGATTCCTGGCCATGGAATGGTTGAATGGTGCATTAAGTGGCGATTTAAAACACTCAGGAAGAAGTTCACTATCTATGCTGTTATTGCTGCAATGTTCCATCAAATCTGGTCTGTCAGAAATAAATGCAGAGTTGATGCTGTTATGCCTACGCCTGAAGCTCTTGTCAGTCAGATCAAAACAGAATTGAAAATGAGATGCTGTGGATTCAACTGGCCTTCCAAAGTTGTCTATGTTAATTGGGGGCCATGGGAGTAATTTGCGTGTGTATAATTAGCTGAGTATGTAGTTCAGTTGATTAGAAAGTGCTTGAAATGTAAGGTGGTGATGTAAAAACTGATATATTTGTTGGAGTTTAATATATTTTTCACAGTTCACCAAAAAAAAAAAAAAAAAAAATTTGTTTGAATAACAACTTATGTATCCATAAATTTGAAAATCAATATTTTTCAAATACAACTTATGTATCCATAAATTTGAAAATCAATATCTCATGCCAAATTTGCGGATTTTGTGGTACGTAATTGGAAGAATGAGGAACCTCTTATTCCATTATTCATTAGTTTGCAAATAAATTATAAGGTTGGAATAAAAGTGTATTTAGGAATATTTTTGCCAAAAAACGGAGTCTGGAACGACATTTGTTGGGTGTTCAAAATCGGCTGGCTAGGAATTGGATGAATTATATGTATAAAAGCAGTTGGATGAGGCGTTACGGGAAGAGGAATTGTTATGGTTTCTAAAATCAAGAATGGAGGCAATTTGTGATGGTGATCGGAACACTCGGTTATTTCATCTGAGTACGATCAATAGGAGGAAGCACAATAGAATTGAAGCTTTACAAGATTCTGATGGGAATTGGGTTTGAGTGTTAAACGGATGGTGTTATCATATTTCAAAGACTTATTTGCTGGACAAAATGCTATATGCGAGCTCTCCCAACTTGTTATGGGACGATTCCCTGCGCTATTAATGGAAGAAAAATTGAAATTGGAGCGGGTTTTTACTATAACTGAAGTGCAATGTGCTTTAAATCAAATGTCACCGTTTAAAGCACTAGGGCCGGATGGGTTTCAAGCGCTATTCTATCAAACTCAATGGGAGGTAGTCTCGCCTAGCTTAGGTCGATTGGTTTTGGGTGTCTTAAATGATGATATAATACCGACGGGACTGAGTGAGGCTTTTATTTAGCTGATTCCTAAAGTAGATCACCCACATTTCGTAAGTCAATTCTGTTCTATTGGCTTGTGTAATATAGTGTATAAAATCATTACGAAAATGATCGTAAATCGGCTCAAACCCGTGCTGCCCATTCTCATTAATCCGGTACAAGCAAGCTTTGTGCCGAAGAGACAAATTGCTGATAATATAATCCTTGTCCAAAAAGCTTTACATTCTACGAGATTAAAGAAAGGCATGAAGGGATTTATGGCTTTGAAATTGGATCTTGAAAAAGCGTATGATAAGTTAGAATGACCTTTTATTAATCACATTTTACTTGATATGGGTCTTCTTGACAAGGCTTAATCATATCACCTCAGTCAAGATAATCCCAAACGGACACTAAAAATGCAGATAGTGAAGTCAGGGGTCGAACCACAAGGAGGCGGTGTAATCTATTCGCAATTATCTAAGTCTGTCTCAAGGGTAACAATTTGTGGGGGTTTTGTTTGTTCAGCTAATAACTAAAGACGATATAAAATAACGATCTAATTCAATGATATTAAAAGGTCTAGGGATCGGGTTCACTAGGTCAGTTATACGGGGTAAGAATTAATTCATTAATTGAGCAATTATGTTGTTTAAGGTCATATGATCGGTCGACTCAAATATGCCCTTTAGATCTAAACTTAACATGCGGTCGCTATCATTAAGTCAGTCTATTCAATTATCGCAGCCTATACTAGTCTTAATCCGGTCGGCAATAATCCTAGTTTGCAATACTAATCAATTAACTCTGGCCAGTAATCAATCAATTAGATTTAATACAACAATTGAACAACAACTAAAAGCAAATTAACAATCAATTCATTAAATCAATTCCCCTTCTAACATGCAACCTAGATCCCCTTTCACCCTAGATTAAGAAATTAGCTACGCATACTAACGGAATCAATAACAATAATAATAGGTGAAAACATGATAAATAATAAGAGAGGAATTGAACGAACTATAAATTGCATAAAACGAATTACTAAAGAAAGATTAATACCGCCGATTGTCGTAGATCCGAAAGCAATAAAAAGTAACTAATCCTAGGTTTAGAGTTCTGGAAAATAATAATAAGCATAACCTAAAAGTCAATACCGAACTTGGTATTTATAATAAAAGTTCCTAAAACGAAATAAGGAAATAAATCGGAAACGTCTCTGCCGGTAGCGAACTCGATCGAGTTCATGGCAACTCGATCGAGTTCCCAACTTTCCCAACTCGATCGAGTTCTCACTAAATCGATCGAGTTTTGGCTCTTCCTCAGCTTGCTCTCGGGAAATCTCCTTTCTTCAATTCTCCTTTCTTCTTCCTTGGTTTCCGTGCCAAGCTTCCGTTTGTCCGCCATGCCAACTCCGCAGTGCTATGTTCCATCCTTTTGCTCCATAAATGCAATGTTCCTGCATTAAACACCAAAATGCGGCAGTATCGACATTTCTAACATAAACGGTATATAATCAATGTCAAATAGCACAAAACCGTATCAAATACAACTAAGGGGAGGCATAAATGTATATATAATTATGACTCATCAAACTCCCTCAAACCGACTCTTTGCTTGTCCCTAAGCAAAGCAACACACCATACAAAAGGGCAATCATACAAATGGTGAAGAGAGTAACTCAGAGCTAATGTAAATGCACATACAAATCCCAAGCTATCCATATCTATAACAAAGTAATGACCAAAGGTGTACCAATAAAACAAATTCAAAGGTACGGGTAATAGAAAACGTAGCTCAAGTCTCAATATTTATATGACAATGTAATATAGACAAGAACCAAATACCTTTCGATCTTGTAAGACAAAATTCAGTCGGATTCTCGCGGATTCACTCATGCTCATAAGTATATGTAAGGGTGAGTTATATGTGAAAATAGAAAGAAACAAGAACACTCACTCGACTTATGAAACATGCATACAATCTAATGTGATAGAGATTTCCCCAACTAATATGCAATCATAAGTAGACAAAAGTACATGTATCAAGGACAATAAGGATGGCAAATGGGCAAAGGTATAGAAATGGGTTGTGCCAAAGCACGTTATGTATATGTGAGGCTAAGACGGTAGTCGCAGCGCTAAACCAACACCAATTCTATAGTAAATAGCACAAATCTTCCCAACTAGAGAAATTATCTCAACATTGACAACACATGAGAGTCAAACTACTCTCCATATATGCATTAGACTCTAGTAATCATCCTTTCGATCTCTTAACAAAACCAAATGAAGCATCTTTCTTCCTTTCTTTTCTTTTTCTTTTCTTTTTCTTTTTTTTTTCTTTTCGCTTCATATTTTTTCTCCTTTTTCCATCATAAGAGATACAACACAATTGCTTAATAAATATTCTACTACACCCACAAACGACAATATTAGTCCCTATCCCATCCATAGTAGTAAAAGTAAACGTGGTAAGCAAGCAACTGCGACTGTCCCGATAAGGTAGGCAAATTCTGGATTGTAGCTATTAAATGAGATATGAAACGGCCACAAGGTTCAAACAGGCAAACAAAAGGATAATCTGTAAAGCTTATTTGAACGGTAAGAACCGCCTATCCACATGTACTTAGTCATATGAAAGCAATAAAAGCATCAAGAAATCAATTTCACACTTATGCAGTTTGATATTACATATTCCATAAGTTGAAACCACACTCAAGCCTAATTGACAAATGAGACCAGTTTATTAATGTTCCTGGCCTAGAAAGCTCTATAGATCTCAGAATTTAAGTAGTTTACCAACTTAATTTGTCAAATCTAATCAATATAAGGCATGTCAATTACGGTCAAACTTGTTCATTGAGCTTTGTTTTCATAAGCTAACAGGTCAAAACGAAGTACATGGACAACTATTTGGGATTCAAATGCAAAAACAATGCAAATTATCATCATTGTTATTTAATTTCACCAAACTAATCTAATAAAGTAAATAACATGTTGTTGGATTTTATGAATTTTTTTTTTTTAACTTTTATGGATTTTTTTGATATAAATTGCACACAAACAGTAATTAAAGGCACACAACAATAAATTAAATCACACAACATAATGAAATACTCCCCCAAACCTAAATGTCACAGTGTCCTCAATGTGACGCCTACAACATAGAAATCACACAAAAATTCAGCAACCTAAAGGACACTACTAGCACAAGGAAGGGAAAGAGTAGGGATAATACAAGAAAAGGGGGTACAAGGAAGGAAAATACCAAGTGAGAGCTGAAATTCCCCCAAACCATCATCAAAAGAGGGGAAGAAGACCATCCACGCGATCCCAGAATCAGCAGCTACGACCCAGTACTCAGCAGCAGCCAAACTCGATCGAGTGTAGCCAAACTCGATCGAGGTTACATCCGGCAAGCAATTATCTGCATTTAAAACAAATGCCCATGCAAAGCATAATCAATACAAGTTAAAGCACGTAACAGTAAATAGAAAAGTAATGCATGTGCTACACATACGCATAAGTAGCACCAATAAATAATGTGGGCAAAGAAAATAAGTAAAGAAAAATGGCCCAGTTCATCAAACTCAAAATCGAGCATATAATAGGAGCATGGTCGCTCATTGCTCCCCAAATCATCATCCATGGGTGGAATATATGCTATGTCATCCAACACTTGAGCTTGTTCCACTTCAATGGGGTGGTCATTGTTTGGGTAAAAATTGCGCTACTTCCCAAAGACACCAGAAGCAGCCTGGCACCAGATAAATTCGTACAGCAGACCAAGTCTGGTGTCAAATACTCCAGACAGATCAGGAAGCAGGCTAGTACGTTAAGGGATAAGACGATTCTAGAGCATGGAGATTATGGAATAAGAATATTCGTAATATTGGGTTCGTGAGATAAGGAAAGCTACAAACATGGAAAATACAAATATGGAAAGCGCGGAATAGGAAAGAAATCTAAGGGCAACTATACCATAAACTGAAGAAGGAAATATTCGGCCATCATTACTTATGGAAGGACGTGAAGATGAAGAAAGGAAACCCTAGATGTGAAGCTCTACTATAAAAGCAAAGGAAGCAACACCATCAAAGGCATGCAAAAACACGCCTACATACACACGCAACAAAACGTACAAGAAAATCATATGTACATTGGTTATTTCCACCCAGAGGGGTAATCAAGATTGGTTTGATAATTATGGGGATTACATTGCTCATTTCCACCCAGAGGGGTTGTTTGACCACTGTCCATGTACATTGGTTAATAGGAAAGCTGATTTTGGAGGTAAGAAGAGTTTTAAATATTTCAATATGTGAGGAAAATCTGATGTGTTTAAAGAGTATGTGAGCAGGGTATGGAAACATCCTTTTGTAGGCACAAAGATGTTTAAACTTGTTAAGAAATTAAAAGCCTTAAAACCTGTTCTGAAATCACTGAACAAGACTTGTTTCTCTGATGTGGAGAATAGTTTCCAAATTGCTTCTGCTTTATTGGAAAACATTCAGAAACAGTTGACTGATCAGGTGGGGGATGAGGAGTTAATCCAAAGAGAATATGACTTGGCTCAGGAAGTGAGAGGTCTGATGGAAGCAAGGGATAGCTTTCTGGCTCAGAAAGCAAAAATTCAATGGTCTATTGCTGGTGATATTAACACTGCTTATTTTCATCAGGCTATTAAGAAGAGAATTATGATGAATAAGGTTTTGCAAATCCATAATAAAGAGGGACAATTGTGTACTGAAGGTGATAAGATTCAAAGAGCTTTCCTTGATTATTATGAAGAGTTGTTGGGGAAGCAGAATTATGCTGAGGAGGTGAATATTAATGTGGTTAGAAGGGGTAGCTGTTGTACTAATGATCATATTGATCTTCTCAATAAGCCTGTTACCATAGAAGAGATCAAGAGCTATCTGTTTAGTATTCCTAAGGACAAGTCACCTGGTCCAGATGGATACACAAGTCAATTTTATAGAGATGCATGGGACATTGTTGAAGGGGATGTTGGAGCCGCTATTCTGAATTTCTTTGAGACATGACAACTGTTAGCTCAGATTAACTCTACTGTCATTACACTCATCCCCAAAGTTGACAGACCTACTAGTGTTACCCATTTCAGGCCAATAGCATGCTGCAATGTTATTTACAAGACTAAACTGATCTGTAATAGATTGGCCTTGGTGCTCCCAGATATTATTAGTAAGAATCAAGGGGCTTTTGTCAAAGGTAGAAGTATTTTGGAGAACATATTGATATGTCAGGATCTTGTGAGGTATTACACAAGGCAGAATGTTTCTCCTAGGTGTATGTTTAAGCTTGATTTGCAAAAAGCATATGATTCTATAGAGCAGTTTGTAGAACAGATGCTCATTGCCTTGAAGTTTCCTGATCATTTTAGGAATTGAAGCTGATAATGTGTTGTGTGAGATCAACCTCCTTTACTCTGAACATGAATGGCATCCAATTTGGCTACTTCCATGGGAAGAGGGGTTTAAGGCAGGGTGATCCTATGTCACCTCTGCTATTTACAATCTGTATGGAATATTTGTCAAGAATTCTGGAGTATGCAACACAGAAATGGTACTTCAAATTTCATCTTCTGTGCAGTGGTCTGAAGTTGAACCATTTGCTATTTGCAGATGATTTATTGATGATTTGTAGAGGTGATGTGCAGTCAATAATGTTATTACTAAGGGCTATGGCTACCTTCACTACTGCATCTGGCCTAAAGGTGAATGCATGGAAATCAGAAGTGGTTTTTAATGGGGTCAGTGACAGTGTTAGGGCAGATATTATCCAGGTTTATGGGTTTAAGGAAGGCCATCTGCCTTTTAAATATCTGGGAATCCCTATTCAGTTCACTAGACTGACAAGGTTGGAGTGTAGTGTCTTGGTGGATAGGATAGTGGCAAGAGTCAGGAGTATTGGCGCTAGGAAGTTGAGTTATGCAGTACATTGCATAACTACTGGGCTGCTATATTTTTGATCCCAAAAAGCATCATTAAGAGAATTGAAGCAATATGCAGGACTTTTCTATGGGATGGGGGAGAGAATTATCAGAGAGCTCCTTTGGTTGCTTGGCATGATGTATGTACTAGTAAACAAGAAGGGGGCTTGGGTGTTAAGGAAGCTAGGGTGTGGAATATTCCAACAATAGGGAAGCTTGTTAATTGGATTTATACTAAGGCAGATAGGCTATGGGTGTTGTGGATTGACCATGTTTATCTTAAAGGTAGAGACTGGAA
>JAGPOY010004316.1:0-12064 GCA_018983105.1 Silene uniflora | reverse complement strand
GAAAAAGAGTCCGTCACAAATGAGAATTTGCATTAAGGTAATCACTAGGGGATCTTGCCAGATACCTCATACCCCGAACCAGAACTAATTTTTCCAGCTCCAACAATTTCCAAACCCAGATTACCCCTTCTGATTCCATTTTCAATTTTGAAAACAAAGTGTCAGTCCAGAACAACAATGTTGGTCATTTGATGAAACAATGGAAGTACGACTCAAACAAAATTCATTAAATCATGAAACCAAAAACCTTGTGACTAATTTCAGAATTTGACTTCTACAAGGTGGTCCATGTAAAGATCAGTTTCAGTAGAGATGGTTTTTGGCTCAAGGGGATAAAAGTTCTGACAGAAATCATACTACATCTCTGCAGTTCGAAAGTAGATTGACAGAAACAGCAACATAAAACTGAAGGACGAATTATTATGTGGTTGAAGATAACTCAAGGACTCACGGACATGTCTTTTGCTGTTCAAGTCGAGTTTGCTTTGGCTTCAATAACCCTCTTTGCGAATGATGGCAAACAAAAAGCCGCTGAATGGATCTGCATATGAGGAATACAATTGAGAACTGATGTGAATAATGAAACCCTAATACTTCATTAGAACTGCCTTGCAGTGATGTTAATGCACAATCGTATATTTCCTTGATAATAACTTCTAGATCTGGGAATAACCGAATAACCAGTTCCATTTTGTAGTGCGGTATTCAAGAGACTTATGGAATAACTTAATACTGTAAAAAGGGTATCAGAAAACTACCTCCGCATTGTAGAATTTCAAAGGCCGCTTTTCATCCTCCATTTTATCGATGGGGTTCACTGGATTCCTAAAATCGACTGCCGGACCCTCAGTTGAGCAAACCATAAAGCCAATCACGCCACTGAAATATGCACCATAACTCCATTAGGTTATGTTAGACTTGACAATAGTTTCTGGTTAGAAACTCCTAGTTGTGTTAAGCAAAAGTGCATCTCAGTCCATAGATGGGAATTATTGTACTAGAAACCATC
The DNA here is from genome assembly GCA_018983105.1 of Silene uniflora. Taxonomy (NCBI): domain Eukaryota; kingdom Viridiplantae; phylum Streptophyta; class Magnoliopsida; order Caryophyllales; family Caryophyllaceae; genus Silene; species Silene uniflora. The sequence continues at coordinate 11,055 of JAGPOY010004316.1, read as the reverse complement.
TATATCAATTATGCAAGTATCAAAGAAGGCAGACCTATGATTCGCAGATCCAGCTAAAAGTATGTGACAAGTATGCGTGTTTGATTGTCAGACTGTACAATGGGTATGCAAGGAAATATGAAGTGAAGTGTCGAGAGTACAAGGGATAAGAGGGGACGTGCCTAGGGTATGTTGGAACTGTAGTCCATGCATAGTTAACCGAGCCCTTGAAAATCTCGCGGCAGTTAGAAACAATATCTTCGATTATATGCATGTGAAGCCATATACTTTCAGCTTGGGTGCAAACAACTCCTCCTGGTCGAAGAGCCTTTGCAACGGACTCGAAGAAAGGCTTTTCAAAAAGCTCCTTTGCAGGGCCTATTGAGCAACAAATGTGAAATTTAAGAATAGAACAATGATAGAGTGTCATAATTTTCTTGTAGAAGAAAAGCTCACCAATTGGATCAGATGAATCAACAATGACAGCATCATAACTCCCCTCTGGTGCTGCCTTCAAGAATGCAACTCCTGAGATTATCAAACAATATAGTTAACCAACAACTTTCGCAAGCAAGGTGAGACAGTGAGAAGACTGAGAACAGATGAGGGAGAAAGAAGAGAAGAAACGAGAAATAGCTTCTCAGCAAATACATTACTTGGACAAGGGACATGGGTACATATCCTAGTGTCAGACTCAAGATGGTTTGAAAATGTCACGAAAATATGAGATTTTAACAGAACTTTAACACAGAAGTCTTAACATCATCAAAAATCAAACTACATGAACCATTATGCTCATTTTTTCCTTACAGTTCTCTGTTTGGGAAAGTGTTGGATAGAGATTCCATATTTATATCCTTGTATGTCGGATCGGATAAGCATATGGCCTACCCCTGGAAGTGAAAAGTCGAAATAATAACATATGAAGAAGTTCTGAAATAAGAACTAGGGATTTAAGTCATACCATCACCAATATGCAAATTCACTCGAGGATCATCGTATCCAACAGCTACCTCGGGAAAAAACTCCTTCGAAACCTGGATGAGTTTTATTGTTAAAAATAATCTTAGTTACGAAAATAATTCAAATTCGAAAAAGATAGATCTCTATTCTCTAGTTACAAGAGGAAAAAAAAAATGTCAGCTAAGACCTAGGAAGGCTTATCATCAACTATCTATATGCAAAAGATGAATATTTAGTCTCTCCAAAGGAAAACAAATACAGAATCATGTTACTCACCGTTACAACCATTTCATCAATTTCACAGATATCAATATGCTCCACTGATGAATGACGCGCTACTTCACGCAAAACACCCCCATCACCTCCACCAATAACCAGAACCTACAAAATAGATATGGTATGAGAATAATATGCATTCACCAAAATAGGAAAAAGAACATATACCAGCCTCAAAAACCCCTTTTGCCATAAAAAAGGTTGGCAAGACAGTACAAATAAGCAAGATTATGACAATGCTAGAGAGAAAGCTCTCCACAGAGTGTCTCAGTCACGCTTCATCGTCGAAGAAAATCCAAGGGGAGTTCATTGGAGACTATAGAGAGACAAATAAGGACGCTAGAGAGAGAGGACCTTTTTGGGGTTTGGAATAGAGCAAAGTGGAAGGTGGCTGATCATCTCTTGGTATGCACATTCATCTCTCTCGGTCAATTGGATCACGCCATCCAAAATAAGAACTTTGCCGTATGTTGATGACTGCAACGCAGAAGATATAGTTATGCTAAAAAAAGATTAGATGGCATAACACTTTGAAGAGCTTAATTAATAAGAAGAATGATGAGATTCACTGAACCTGAAAAACCATGACATCCTGGTACTTTGACTTCCCTTGGAACAGGATCTTCTCCACTTTCAGGGAATGTGCTTCTCCTATTGGAAATGACATTGGAGAGTGTTATTACAAGCTCAAACGAGATAACAACCCGCCAAAGAGTACACAAATCAGAAAGTTTCAAAACAAATTCTGACGTTAATCTCAAAAGAAGAAACGTTGAATAAATAGCATGATATTGCATAAACACTCTCTCATTGAGCAAAACATCCTCCCCAGTACCAAGTACCACCATCTACTGAGGGGACAATCCAAAGTTACCCAGCATCTAGCAGCTAGAATAGGATCAAAAACGTGATTTATCATGGTTAATCGACCAGTTCTATGCCCGAGAAATTGTTCACATATCCTGATATCCATAATACAGGTAAAGAGAAAAGGACAGTGCAAAAAGCACAACTATAAGCATATACTCCAAAAACAATTAGGATAAAACCGTAGTCCACAACAATTTGGAATTCGCTAACATTACGTTGGAGTTGGCTAACATGTAATATGGTGAAACTGTTGCCAGAAGCAGGTAAACAAACAAAATGAGCTAGTAAAGAAATGGGTTTGCAAAAAAGATGGAAAATAATAAGAGAGCAGTGAAAAAAAGTGAGAAACATCATTGTAGACAGGCCAATATAAGTATAGTGTAGAAGAGAAAAAAGCTCTTTGAACCAACAATTGATAAATGAATGAATAGCACAAAAATCAATAAAATGTAAAAAGAGATGATAGCAAAATGATTACCACATGAAACTTTACCTAGTTTTACAATTGTGAGATCACATATACACAAGAACAATGATTACCAGCAAAGACCATTTCACACACACACACACCGCCCCATTAAAAACCATTTTTTATTATTTTAAAAAAAATAAAGGGGAAAAAAGGTGCTCATATCACAAAGCAAAAATCCAATAATTGCAAAGCAAAAGTGAAAATCAAAACCCAAGATAGAAGCTTTACTCGATTAGCAGAATACCCAGATAATATTTACAATTTAAACGCATCAATATGACAGACATGTTTACCAAATTCAATAAGTCTCTCTTAAGACGGATATCGGTAACCATCAAAATCATGATATTTTATTGTCTAAAACACTGAAAGACACAAACTTTATCAACAAAACCTCAAGATCCATACTAATAGAGTTGGTTCAATATGCTACAACAAGAACAACAGCAGAAAATCAAAAACAAACATGAAAAAGATAAGATCTTTAATACGAAGTAAGAAACAAACCAGGCCACATAGGACTAATCTCAGAAAACCAGCCAGGAATGATAGCAGAAAGGCCATTAGGCTTCTGTTCAGTATCCATTGAAACTCCGTTTACTCCATTTTTATCTTCTGCCATTTCTTCTTCTCTTGGCCTCTTTACTGGCAATTCACTTCCTGAAATAATACCCTCTTCAGCCATTTGTTTGCTATTAACACACTTTGATTTGATGATATTTTGTTTAGGTATCAATATCAGAATCAATAGCAACGCCCTATTTTGCCCTTGTCAATAACTAAAACCCTTGGAGGACAATGCTCTAATTAGTGGCTTTATAGTAGCGGAGAAAGGCCAAACACATAAAGGGACTTGTCAAGGGTTTCCCACTTGGGATATTTCTCTCTTTAGGCATACTCTCATTTCAAATCGAGTCAGGTTGATTTCGGGTTTGCAAGGGCTCAGGTCGGTTCGGGTTAGGACGGGCCAAGTCATTTTGGGTTGAGGTTCAACTTTATCGATTAAGCTATTTATGAATAATAATCAGTGTGTAACAATAAACATTTGGGTAGGGTTATAAATATTGGGTCGGGTCAATTCAGGTTCTGGTGAAGCTCAGGTCTTGAATTCGAGTGTGGGGTCGAGTTATTCAAGTAACACCCCAAATTTTTCACTAAGTTGAAAACCTTTTCTTTGATAAAATAAAAATTTGGAGATGTCATAGTGAAACCATGTTGAGGTAATAGTATCATGATAGCTTAAACGGAAATTACTAAAATGAAATTGTTAGGATATATGTATCGTATTAGTATTTGTTATTGGCCCATTAGCAGCCCATCGATATGTAACTATATAAAAAATAGTCGGAATCAATAATAACATAACGTTTCCCCTTATATCGTCTTAACATGGTATCAGGGATCCACAGAACTACTAAAACCCTAACCTAAAATAGCCGCCACGAAAATCATCCGCGCTGCCGCCATGGCCGGTGATGATGCAATCCCCAGCAAACCATCCAAAATTGATTTCTCAAACCCCTATTACCTCGAATCGCATGATGTTCCGAGTGCAAAAATTTTGAGCGATGTTCTCCGCCGTGACAATTACGAAGACTGGAAGAACAATATGAAGATGTCTCTCAAATCCCGCCGTAAATCAATTTCGTTGATGGTACGATAAAAAAGACGACTGATAAAATTTCCCTCGAAAATTGGGCAGTTGTCCAGTGCACACTCGTTCAATAGATTCGAAACACAATTGATCCGTCACTTTTGGATACGATCTCTTATGTCGAGGATGCATCCGTGCTCTGGGCTGACTTGGAGGCGCAATTTGCGGTGGTTGATGGCACTAGGATTCACGGCCTAAAGACTCTGTTACACAATTGCAAGTAAATTAAAGGCATGGATGTTACCACATATTATGGCAAAATGAAGGCTATGTGGGATTCGATTGTCGTTCACGAACCGCCATTCGCTTAAAAATGCGGAAAATGTGAATGTGAAATTGGTCCTGCTGCGGTTAAGCGTCTTGACAATGAACGTTTGCATCAATTCTTCATGGGTCTCGATGCTACGTTATATGCAAATATACGATCACAACAATTTCAACTCGATCCTTTGCCTTCTCTCAATCTCGCCTACCATGCAGTGCTGCAAGAGGAGCGGCTGCGCGAAGACTCTGTTCCTGTTCCTGATGTCTCAGAAGTGGTTGCGTTTGCCACGCCGTCATCTCGTCCCCCAATTGACTGGCGTGCCTTGCGTGACAAGGAGCGGGGTGAGCGTCGTCATTTCTTCTGTTCCCATTGTGAGACCCGAGGTCACGACATCTCTAATTGTTACATTAAAAGTCAAAAGTTTCCCGAGTGGTGGGGTGACAGGCCACGGAATCTTGCTGAATTGCGTCGTGCTCGTTCCTCTGGGAGTTCTGGTACCGGGTCTCCTCAGGTGGACACGGGTCTTCGACAGGTCGTGGTCCTGCCCAACCCGATTCTGGAGTCCATGTTAATGCTGTGATAACGGGTGCTTCCGTCAATAATCTCCTTGCTTCCGATCGTTTGAGCGGTATATGTAATTGGATACTCGACACAGGGGCATCATCCAATCATGTCACTGGTAACTTGTCATGTTTGGTTGATCAAAGCGTGATTCCTGCTCGTCCTGTTGACCTTCCAATGGACAACAGGTTGTGTCAACGATAATGGGCTCGGTTCATATTAACGAATTTTTAACCCTGCATCATGTCTTATATGTTCCCAGTTTGACATGTCATTTGATCTCTATTTCACAGATTACAGCGGACCACGATTATTCATTTGAATTTGCTAAATTTTCTTGTCTTATTCAGGACCGTTCCTTGAGGAAGACGATTGGAGTCGGTGAGCTGCGGGATGGACTTTATATTAGATATGTGTGGGTGCTCGGACTTTGGTGCATAAAGTGGCTGAAACGGGTTCGCTTGACTTGTGGCACTGGCGTCTCGATCATCCGTCAGATAAAGTGGTCAAGACTATTACTTTTGTTCATAGTTTAAATTTCAATAAAGAATTTGTTTGTGATGCCTGTCACTTTGCCAAACAACATCGTAGTCATTTAATTTTGAATGAAAAACGTGCTTCGGACATATTTAAATTAATTCATTGCGATCTTTGGGCACCCTATCGAATTGTCTCTTCGTGTGGTGCGAAATATTTTTTAACAATTGTGGATGATTATTCTCGTGCTACTTGGGTCGATCTTATGCTAGATAAGACGGAAGTGACCGACATGTTTATGAGTTTTCTTTCTATGGTCAACACACAATTTTCTAAGACCATTAAATTTGTGCGTAGTGACAATGGTATCGAGTTCAATTGTATGGCGGGTTATTTTCAAAAATGGGATTCATTTTCAGACCTCTTGCGTCGGCACGCCCCAACAAAATGGCCGTGTCGAACGTAAGCATCGTCATCTCTTGCAAGTTGATCGAGCTCTTCTTTTTCATGCCCATTTACCCAAATCTTTTTGGGGAGAGTGTATACTTACAGCTGCGTATTTGATTAATCGTACCCCATCTCCTCTCCTTAATCACAAAACTCCTCGTGAGTGCTTATTTAGGGTAGCCCCGTCTTACACCAATTTACGAGTCTTTGGTTGTCTTGCTTTCGCTCATAATCAAAACACACACGGTGACAAGTTTGCCAAGCGAGGTCGTAAATGTATATTTGTCGGGTACCCTTATAACAAGAAAAGTTGGAAATTATTTGATATTGAAATGGAGTCCTACTTATATCTTGCGACGTTGTCTTTCATGAATCACAATTTCCTCTTGCTCCTGCTGCTCATACCGTCCCTTCCCCTTCTTCCCCTGTTTTGGATAAGCCTTTTAATGGTACAATTGATCCTTTCGCTGATATCGGAGGTCTTACGGGTGGTACAGCGGCTGGGGAAGGGGTTGTTAATACCGAAGGGGACACGGGTACGGGTCTAGCTGAGTCAGGCGGTGCTGGTGTCGAGGGGGGGTCCGCAGGTGCAAGAGAGGGCACCACGAGGGCTGGTAGTGCAAGAAGGGGGTCCACGGGTGCTAATGAGGCGTCCTTGTCCACAGGTGGTGATGAGCTTGGTCGTGGTCGAAGGCAAAAATTTCTCAATTCTCATATGCGTGGGTATGTTCTTGGCAGAGCACAAAGTCTATCTCCGCCGTCTAGCTCTCCGTCTTCTCCTACGTCATCCTCAGGTACGTCGTACTCTTTAGCAAATTATGTTGATTGCCTATCTTTTTCTACGAAACACCGTGCTTTCCTTGCAGCTGTCACAGCCGATATAGAGCCGCCCTCTTTTAAGGAGGCCATTCGCGATAAAGAGTGGCGTGTCGCTATGCTAGACGAGATAGATGCTCTTGAACGCAATGAAACGTGGGAGCTCATTAATCTTCCGCCTGACAAAAAGGCGCTTGGTTGTCGTTAGTGTGTCGCTATGCTAGACGAGATAGATGCTCTTTTAGAATTCAAATTTAACTAGTATCGTCAATACTCCTTTGTGAGTGCGCTTTCCCCCATATTTTCCCCTTCATAACTTGCAAGAAATACCTGGAAGATGATCTGCTCACGCGAATTCGTGATCCCCGCAAGTCCATAATATGGATAACAATAAAAGAAGGGTAATATTATATAGTTGGCTAAGGCAAACAATTCTGAAATAAAGAGACTTGTTTTGGCCAAATCTGTGTTACTCGGACTCGGGTACGCCGTGTCCGGCTGGATACGTATCCGCGTATCCGATACGTCATTCTCAGAATTTCAAAATCCCTGGACACGGTCAATAACGTATCTTGACCAATTATATGGACACCGATACGATACGTCGAATAAATCATAAAATTATAAAATGAGTAAAAAACTAAAAATATAAAAATCCGAAATGAGAACAATATAACATTAATATAATAAATTAAAGTGATTCCCCAAAATGTCTAACAACTTCAAAGCCATGAACAATCTACTGTCAAAGCCATATTTTTGCAAAATCTAACAACTTCAAGGCTTCAAGCCATGTTCCTACTTTCTGGCTTCTGCAAAATATTTCTAACCCTTGAAGTTGTTACTTCTACAAAACATTTCTAACAAGTAACAACTTCAAGAGTTCAAGAGCAAGCTAACTACTTAAGTTCTTAACTTCAAAATTCAAAAGTAACAGGCTGACTAAGAGACTAAGAGTTTCATAAAGATCTAACAATGAAACAAGTTCCATAAAATCAAATAGGAGCTTCATTTCTTTCCCCCGTGCAATTCACCATCCTCATCTCCAAGTTCAAAGACAACTCCTTCCAGCTCCGGATCATTCATGGACAAATCTGCCAGCTCCACAATTTCGGCATCCACATCATACTTGTCACCGCCTAATAAAAATTAAGAAAATAGAATAAGTAGCAATGAAAATATGAAATTATAATTATAAATATGTAAAGAAAAATAAGTAAATAACATAATGGAATCTTGTTATCTTACCAATATCCCAATACTTAGAGGGACCATTTTTATACTTTTTATCTTGTCGAGCCAAGAGACGAAGGTTATTATGTACTTTAACCAAGTCTTTTGCTCGAGTGGAAGTTAAACTGTTTCTTTTCAGTGTAAGGATATTGTCATAATGACTCCAGTTTCTCTCACAACAGGACGAGGATGCTGGCTGAGATAGCAATTTAAAGGCAAGAGTTTGAAGATGACGAGCTGAAGAACCATAATTAGCCCACCAAGTAATGGGCTCTTCATCATCTCTAGCTGCCGCAACGTGCGCTTGGCTGTAAAAATCTAAACCCGGCGAGAATGCTCCATACTCCTTTAAAACGCTTCTCAATTCTTGAGGATCAACAAATAATTGTTGAAAACATAGATTTCTTTGAGATGACACCTCTTGATCTTAGTGAGGTGCAACTCTTTGAAATATATTCTGACCCTCGGTCAGCCACTTAGTGCCATAGTATTTCGGGACAAGCGAGTGAGCAAGACAATGAAGGGGAGTATTACTTTTATTCCACCTCGACTCTAACACTTGTTGTATTGCATAAAAGAAAGGTGAAGAATAAGAATGAATATATTTTTCCTCTTTCTTAAAGATAATCATCTTAACCTCTTCAATCATGTTATCCCACAAACCATATACCAAGTGCAGAACCGGAGCATCCTGATCGCCTATGCGAATCATCTCGTATATAGGTTTAGCAAACTCTAAAAAGTACTATATTTTCTCCCACCAAGACTCATCCAATATAAGCATTCTAATTTCCTTAGCTTTGATGTCAGTAGGATCATTAGTCGACCTAAAAAGAATTCTCCATTCGGGGTCAATAACCATCTGGTCAAGTGCGGATTTAACTAAGGCTAATCGCTCTGCAACGATATAATGACTTGCAAATCTGGTTTCCGCAACACGAAGAAGCTGATGCTTAGAGTATTTGCTAAATAAAGACTTCACCATATCATGCCCACTAACAAATTCTGAAATCTCTTTGACTTCGTCACAAAGCGAACTAATCCAGTGACATTGATCGTAGTTATCTGAATTTACTGAAGGTTCACATATGCTCTTGAATGCTAAATTAACACGGTGAACTACACAAGGAGTCCAGAAAATTGAAGGGTGCTTTTTTTCAATCAAACCGCTTGTATAAGCAAAGTGAAAGAAAATGTAAAAACTCAGCCTAAGTTTAGTCCTACAACCAGACAAAAATTGAAACCATTTTTCTCATGTGCTTAATAAATTTCAAAGTTTTGAACTTTAGATAAACTGGGAAAAAAATACCTGCAGCCTTAAAATTAGATCCGTTGTCAGTAACTACTTGAACAACATGCTTCGCGCCAATTGCATCATTAGCATCAGAAAAAAGTTGAGCGATATAAGGAGCATTCTTTGGAATACCAGATGAATTAACCGAATCCAAAAACACAGCTGTGGTACCAGAAGCTCCCATGATGTTAATAATGGGTTTACTTGATCCATCCGACCACCCATCGGAACATAATGATACCCCTCTTTTGACCCATCCATCTTTGATCGGCTGCAATAGTTCATCGAGATGTAAACTTTCTTGAGCAAGTAAAGTGGTCCGTAGACGATTGTATGATGGTGTACAGTACCCAACGACATTGTAGGTGGATAATTTGTAACAGAAATTTCGAAAATGTGGATTTCTTACAAAATTAAATGGGATGGCACCAGAGTAGAACATTCGGGCACACTCTTTATCAACATCGTCTCTATCCTTAAGATTAAACGCCTTCACGATAGTAGATTGTTTATCCTTTTGTTTTTTTTTTTGGTTGAATTAAATCGGAACCCGACGGAAGAGTAAGATAATCTGATTTTTGCTTTGCTTGCTCTTGTTTCTTCTTCTCCCTTGTATTTCTCAAATCCACCTCAATTCTGAGTTGTCTCTCTATTTCCACTGAAACTTTAGAACATGCAACAATCCCTTGATGCTTTTCCTTGAGTAAATGAGCAGCCACTCTTGAATATATGAGGAGGGTTTTTCAATACCACAATAGTGACACTTCCAGTAACGATTTCCACCACTGTCGGCTTTACGTTGTAGCAAAGTAACATGTTTCCAAAGAGGGTATTTTTCCAGATCTAAATTATTTGTATGAGAAGTAGACATTTTTTGGTATTTTGATTATTTTGAATGAATTTGTGATATATCTTAACCATCTTATAATGAAATTTATAGCCAATGAGGGAGATAAGAGTTGAAGAGACTGAGAAGAAAGGTTTCTGAGTCGCCTGGGGAAGGGAAGAAAGAGAGATGGTATGATTAGAAGGCTTAGGTCTAGCGCCGTCTAGGAGATGTACTTAGGATCATTTTTTTATTAATTAAGTAGATAGGTGTCATGATATACACCGTTTAAACTTTCTAATTTTCCTTTTTTTTTTAGTTTAACTTTGTACGGAATATTTTATTAAAAATTATAAAAGACGTATCGTATCAATGTTGTACGATGTTTTTAATTAAAATGTATTAAATTATATCGGTTTTAAATATAACTCGTATAATCGTTCTAAATATAACTCGTAAGATCATTTTCATAGTTAACTCATAATATCACTTTCATAGTTTCATTGTATAGGACTTATAGTTGTACGATCGATTACTGCTATAAAGCTCGTTATCATTTGATTTGAGTTATAATCGCATAATCGTAAATATAACTCGTAAGATAAGTACTCGAGTTAACTCATAGTATCACTTTCATAGTTTTATTCTATAAGACTTATAGTTGTACGATCGATTACTACTATAAAGCTCATTATCATTTGATTTGAGTTATAATCGCATAATCGTAAATATAACTCGTAAGATCAGTACTCATGTTAACTCGTAGTATTACTTTCATAGTTTCATTGTATAAGACTTAGAGTAGTACGATCAATTACTGCTATAAAGCTCATTATCATTTGATTTGAGTTATAATCGCATAATCGTAAATATAACTCGTAAGATCAGTACTCGAGTTAACTCGTAGTATCACTTTCATAGT
>JAGPOY010004315.1:0-12065 GCA_018983105.1 Silene uniflora | reverse complement strand
TTCCCTCTTTATTATGCGTAGCTAATTTCTCATGCTAGGATTAGGGAATCTATGGCATAGACGGACTAATTAGACTTAGATCTAGAATTGGTATTATTAGAATTGCCTCATAGTTGTTTCAATTGTTACATCTAGCGAATCGACCGGCCGGAGACTAGCTAGATAACTTGGGAATTTCTGACCTAGATCGAAAGATTGGAAGGGAATAGACCTAATTATGAACATTAGACTACCCTAGTGCCCTTGGTGACCGACTTGACCTTCACCCTTGGGAGAGGGGTTGGAAGAGTTGGGAATCTATCGTATCCTTAGCGCGTCCTAACTTAGGTTCGGTATTTTGGGAGGTAGCGCGTCTCCTAAGATCCTAAACCCGAGTTTAGGATAGGTCCGAGTCACGAACCCGGGAGGGGGGTGAAACGGGAATACTAGTGTTCTATTTTGAGCCCGGAAGGGAGGGAATAGAACGACCTAGAGGCGTTTTCCCTTGTTGATCTCCCAAGGTGCCTAGTTGCCGGAATAGGAGAATTAGTTACGATTGTTGCTTAGCCTATTCACGCCCTAGTCCCCTTAAGTATTTGAGTAAAACCGTCTTTCCTTTGATTGTTTTCTTTTGCTCTTTTTCTCTAGTTATTTCAATTGTCTCGATAAGTTAGTATAGCTACTTTAGAATTACACAAACCCCCATTTGATTCCGACTTAGCTAAACGCGAGAACCAAAACCGTTAGTAATCTACAAATTGCTCCTTGAGGAATTCGACACCTAGAGTGCTACAACACACCGTGCACTTGCGGTATAAAATTATTCATCAATTGCCTTTGATACTATCGTAGAAGATTGTTTTATCTATTACTGCTCGACTACTCGCCACCTGAAATGAAAATGACATTAAATTCGTTTTAATTTTTGATGTTTGAAATATGTTCCTAGCAATTTTAATTTTATAGCACGACTTACTTTTGTAATGTTATATACGAAGTTTAAATGAATTTGTAATTTTAATATGACATTTTTATATTCATAATTTTTTTTTTAAATATGCACCTAAATACTCAGTGAAAATTACAATAATATATTGAAATATTACTATTACATCATGAGCCTTTACTAACTTATTACAAAAGTTATATGTCAAATATGTCGTTGTGAAGACCTTCCAACTCGACCTGTGACCCGTATAACTCTACTTTTATTTATTCTCTTCACCTAATTATACTATCTCATTTTTTTGAAAATAAATTATCTAATTTTTTTTAATTAATCCTAAACTGATTGGTTACTTTCGTAAATATATATACTCCATCGTAAATAAAATATTAATTAAGATATTATATATTGCGATAATGTTATCTTAAACTTTTTAATTTATCCTAAACTAATCGTCACGTTTCTACACCTAGGAATCTTATTATCCGTCTACTTATCTTTTCTTTTGTGTCATGCATTCTAATAGGAAAATTTTAAATAATATTTTAATTTTCTAATTCTAATAGAAAATTTGTAAATAATTAATTATTTCCTAATCTTAATAGAAAAATCATAAATAACTAATTTTAACTTTCTAATTCTAATAGAAAAAGTGTAATGAATTAATTATTTCCTAATCTTAATAGAAAACTCATAAATAATTAATTTTAACTTTCTAATTCTAATAGTAAAACCGTAATTAATTAATTATCTTCTAATTTTAATAGGAAAATTGTAAATAATTTAATAATTATATTAAGTGTTTTAAAAAAGTTGGAGACTACCACGTCGCTCGAAAAAAGCCTCAAATATATATTTACATTGATTGATTATTCAGCAATATTTGTGGTAGCAAAAATGCGTTCATTTAACTGAATTGTTTTGCGTTTGGGGTAGCGGACACCACCCTTTGCTACTAGGTGGGTCCTGTAATACTACAGATTTCTGAGCATAGGTAGCTCGGCCGAGCTAGGAGTAGCTCGAGCGAGCTGGTTCACTAAAGATCCTACGTTTGAGTTTTGTCACGTTTCAGAATTTCCTGGAATGCAACTCCTCGACCGAGTCACTTTGACTCGGCCGAGCTGGGGTTAGCTCGGTCGTGCTGGCTCTGGCTCGACCGAGCGAACGGTCTGACGGGTTAGTTTTTCGGTTTTTGTGCAATAAGTATAAAAGGGAGAGGCTTGGTTTTAAATCATTTTATTCTTATTTCTAAACCCTTTTTGAGAAAACTAAAGCGACGTACACTGCCTCTCTACTTTATACCTTGCATCAAAGGCTAGGATTCGGATCTACGCTAGATTAAGATCTAGATCTTGAAGGTAAGTCATCTGTTTTATCGATTAATCGTGGTATGCTAGTTATGAACCCTAATCTATGATTAGGGGATGTTAGGGTTGATTTTAATTATGCTTAATTCATGATTAGGTGACAGATTCGTAGAGGAAGGCTTCTGCGATTGATTGTTGTGATTGTTTGTGTTAAGATTTGCGAGTAAGGTAGGTTATCCTACTCAGTTGATTGTTGTAACTGTAAGATATGTGACTATATGGTTGATTGCATTGTGATTGATTGCTTATCGCATGACTACGGAGTTTGGGGAAATAGTGATTATGATTTGGTTCCGGCTGAGTGGTCACTGTGAGAGGTGATCACGCCTCATTGTCGCCTCGCTGGGATTCTCAACCAGGAGGGATGTGCACATTAATGGCTTGGGTTCGCTCATTGAGCGGGGATTTGGTGGGCAAGGATGCGGTCCCCCACTGGCGGTGTGGATTATCGTTGCAGCGGTAATCTGGCAGGGCTACACAGCTTGCTGTGTAGTCGGTTACTTGATATAGATTTGGTTATGCTTGGCTATGAATTACTGTTGCTTCCGCTTGTGATTATTTATCTCTACTGTTATATTCCGTTGACTGGCCCCGGTTGTTTGTCTTTGACCTGCTGTGATCCAGTCGGGGATGGTGAGCAGTTGGTTTAACAGGTGATGAGCTTGATGATGATGTGCTTCTGGGATGGGAAGAGTCGCCACAAGTTTAGAGCTAGTTAGCCGACAGTAGTTTGTTTTATGTTATGATTATGAGACACTTTTATACTTTTCGGTTGTTTGTTTTTGAGACGGTTGTATGACATTAAACTTAATATTAATAAAGGGACTCGTGTTGTTCTTTTGATGTTCACTGCCTTGGTTATGTCGAGATAGTAACGCCTTTATATGCTAGGGTAGCCCTTGGTAGGGTACTCCGGTATATGGGGGTGTTACAGGTCCGCCCTTGCGTGGCACGATTAAAAAGTTAAGATATTAAGGAGTAATTATAAATGTAATACTACGGATTTCTGAGTGTCAGTGGCTCGGCCGAGCTGGGAGTAGCTCGACCGAGCTGAGCCACTGACATGTCTTAGTTTGGGTTCTGATATGTTTTTATGTGTTTATGTCGAGCAATTCCTCGACCGAGTCACTTTTACTAGGCGGAGCTGGAGTTAGCTCGGTCAAGCTGGCTCTTGCTCGACCGAGCCGACGGTCTGACGGGTTGGTTTTTTGGTTTTTGAGCAATAAGTATAAAAGAGAGAAGCTTGGTTTTTAATCATTTTATCCTAATTCTAAAAACCCTTTTGAGAAAAAACTAAGCGACGTACCCTGCTTCTCTCCTTTCTACATTGCATCAAGGACTAGGATTCTGATCTACACCTAGATCTAGATCTAGATCTTGTGGGTAAGTAACCTAATTCGTTTGATTGATTGTTTGTATCGATTATGAACCCTAATTAGTTGATTAGGGGTTGTTTGGGTTTGGTATTGATTATGCATAATTGTTGATTAGGTGACGAATTCGTAGGAGAGGGTTTTTGCGATTGATTGATTGTATTCGTATATTGCTGTTGTATACTGATGAGATTGAGATTGTGATACGGTTCCGGCTGAGTGGGTCACTGTGAGAGGTGACGCACGCCCCATTGTCGCCTCGTCGGATTCTCAACCAAGGGGGATGTGCTCATTAAGGAATTGGGTTCGCTCATTGAGCGGGGATTTGGTGGGCAAGGCTGCGGTCCCCCACTAGCGGAGTGGATTATCGTTGCGGCGGTAATCTGGCAGGGCTACATGGCTTGCCGTGTAGTAGGCTACTTGGAAAGGAGAGGGTGTTTGGAGAAGAGTGAACTGTTGGCTTCTGAGTTATCTTTGCTTCCGCTTGTGTTTGTTTATCTTGCTTTTGTATTCAATTGACTGACCCCGGTTGTTGTTGTTGTCTTTTACTTGCTGTGATCCATTCGGGGATGGTGAGCAGTTGGTTTAGCAGGTAATGAGCTTGATGATGATGTGCTTACGGGATGGGAGGAAGAGTCACCACGAGTTCATGATTAGCTAGCTGACAGTAGTTGACATTATGTTTTGAGACAGTTATTTATTATTACAGTAGTTTTGTTAGAGACGGTTGTATTGTTAAACGTTATTTATTAATAAAGGTACTTGCATTGTTTATTTGATGTTCACTACATCGGTTATCCGAGATGGTAACGCCTCTATATGGTAGGGTAGCCCTTGGTAGGGTACTCCGATATATCGGGGTGTTACAATAAAAGTTACAGATGTTTGAAGTATAATAACCAATGTGACAAGTTTCAATATATTTTTTCTCGGCCTATATATCATACTTGATTGTACTTATATTTTTGCCTCCCTCGTAAAACCAAGGGAGATTGGCCACTGACTGACCTGTCTAGCTATAAATGGGGAGGAACCACGGTAGGCGACCTATATCTACCAAGTATATTAACAATGCTTCAATTAACTACTTCTATGTTTTAATTACACCCGTCACTTAGTCAATTAATTAATTCCCCTTTCGGTGTGTGTCATCTTCCCATCCTTTATTTTGAGCTTGTTCCTATTATTCTAGGGTTTAGTTTCATTAGTGATATAGACAAGAGTAATTTGTTAATGATACGTCACATTTATTTGCGTTTTGTACAAGTTATTTGTCAACGGTTTTTGAAACTGGTTAAAAGTAGTTCTTTTCTCTTATAATAACGAATGACACCCTCAAACGCTGCATGAAAGAAACAATACATGGACATGGGAAGTTCTCATATCATGGTTTGAGTTCCTTATTTTACAATATTATTCTTTTTGCTTTGGCTTTAGCTAGGTTTTCGATTATACATATACCTTGTAAGTGTCGTGTGGCATTCTATTATTGAATTTTTCGTCTCTTTAAAAATAGTCAACGTATACCATACTATATCAAGATAAATTATTTAGCATAAAATATCATTTATAAAAACATTTACTTTTAATTCATACGATATAGGAATTAAAATAATAAATGACGATATCTACCTTTTTAAAGGATAACGAATATCAGAAGTCCAAAAAATCGATTGTGTATTTATTACATCAAATAATGTGACAATTACCTAATTGAAATATAAGTTTTCTCTATTTCAACATTCTCGTAAATACCTTCACATATTTCGGAAGATGTAGTATACTTTAATAGAACAAATGAAATTCCCCCTCTGCTCAACTGTTTTCATACCATTTCAATAAACTACTTCTCATATATATTAGAGAAATGAGGTGAAAACAGTTGTGCTAAGGGAGTACTACTTTTAGCATTTGTAAAACAAGATGATAGAAGAAATTGTGCAATTGATAATATATACTCGGTTATGAAGTACGAGAATGTTTTAGTTATTCGAATCGCATGATAAGTGTTTATATAGTTTGAAGGATCATATGTTGTTATTAATATAGCCATGTGTAGTATAGTTATGAAGTACATGATAATAGTTATAAGAAAAAGGCATGCAGGTAGATGTATAAAATCGATTCTGGCATGACTCGATCGAGTAGAGGGTGACTCGACCGAGCTAAGGGTAGCTCGACCAAGCCACCAGTGACTCGACCGAGTGGGTAGTTTACAGAAAGTTACAGAAGTCCTGTTGTGGACTAGCTCGAACGAGCTAGGAGTAGCTCGACCGAGCTAGGTCCGGCTCGACCGAGGCAGTAGTGGCTCAACCGAGCTAGTTGTTGTGTTCAATTCTGCCAGATTATGATCTCGAGTAGCTTGACCGGGCTAGGTAGTAGCTCGACCGAGCCGAGATCAGCTCGACTGAGCCAAGCCTGGGCTCGACCGAATTAGCTCATTGGGCGTTCTTTGTTATTTTGAGCCGTAGGCTGTATGCTTACGTTTCTTTCTTCTATCAGCTCAAAATTCCGCCCAAAAGATGAGCTGCGTATCTCAAGGCTCAAGAGATGAGCACAGGCCAGGTTGCTTGGATAATCGAGCAACATGAAGCTATGCTAGAGGCTCTCAAGAATTGGAATCGGGAGAAGGAAGTGGTGGTGGATGCTGTAAAGATGAGCACCACTATCTCTCGCTTCAACCCAATCACCTATGAGGGTACAGAGCTACCTCATTTGCTCGACAACTGGCACTGGGAGATGGAGAATGTTCTGGAAGTGATTCACTGTTCGGAAGCACTTATGGTGGACCAAGCTGCGTTTTACCTTAGAGATGAAGCTGGGGTGTGGTGGAACAGCGTCAAGGAGAATGCTCGTAGCCAGTACGATGGAGGCGTGGTTCCTTGGGATGAGATCAAGAGCGCTACGAGGAGGAAATTCGTTCCTGAACACTTGAAGGCTAAGATGCTATTTGAGTTCGCTAACTATCGCATGGCGGAGTCCATGACTGTAGTTAGTACTACAAACGGTTCAACGAACTGGCAAGATATCCTGATGATTTGGAATTAACTCCAGCAGGCAAGGCTCTTCGCTTCGAGCAAGGACTATCTCTGAAGATTATGGACAAGATAGATGCAGTCCGGGTCTCTCACAACTCTAGCTGATTCATATGGGAGAGCTGGTAATGCTGAGAGATTGGTGGAGATGACAAAGGAGACTCGAGAGAAGTTGAGTGAAAAGAGGAAGAGTGAGAGTGAGAGTGGCGGAAAATTTGGGTTCAAGCGTGGTAACTATAACCAGGCTAGAAGTTACTCAGGGGGATCTGGGTTCGGTGGTACATCTTCTTTCGGCGGACGAGGTGGTCGTACTAATAGCAGTACCTCGGAAATGCAGTGCTATGGATGTGGAGGTTTTGGGCACAAGAGATACGAGTGTGGCAATCCTACGGCGTTCACTCCTCAGAGGCAGCAACAGTATCGCTTTTCACAGACATCGAGTCATAGCATGGCAAGTAATAGGCCAACTGGTTTGGTTTTTAAGCAAGGCGGACAATCCAACAGCCACAACAGCTACTTCAACCGTGGTAATGGTGGAAACTTCCAGCGTCAGAGTAGTGTCAACAACCAGAATTTGGCTGCGAAGCCTACTGCGTCGGCAAGCACGGTGCATAGCAATGGTCAGAAGAGCAGCGCTAAGTTGTTCATGATGGAGAAGCAAGCAGCTGAGGATGATGCTCAAGTTGTCATGGGTACTTTTCTTATCAATTCTGTACCAACTTTTGTGTTATTCGATTCGGGAGCTTCGCATTCGGTTGTTTCAAAGAGTTATGCTGTATCTTTGGGATTAGGGGAGTATGAGTCTGTAATAGATAATGTTTTCATACCGTCGGGAGAGTCAGTATCTTGTGGAAAGCTGTATAAGGGTGTTTCGTTTGTTATAGGGCAAGTTGATCTTCGAGTCAATTTGCTAGAATTTCCATTAGATGGCTTTGTGGTAATTGTAGGAATGGATTGGTTAAGTAAGTACAAAGCTAATATTGATTGCCATCAAAAGAAAGTAACTCTATGGGGTCCTAGGAAAACTAGAGTGTCTTACAAGGGGTTTGTGGTCAGACCCAAGTTCAAGTGTATTGCAGCTATAACCTTGAAGTCCTATATGAGGAAGGGGTGTCCCATGATATTATGCCACATCTGGGATACCCAAGCAGCAGTACCAGTAGCAAAGGAGATACCAGTGGTGTCAGAATTTGAAGATGTATTTTCAGATGATATTCCGGGATTACCACCAAGGAGAGACATCGATTTCAATGTGGAACTGAAACCGGGGACGTGACCTATTTCTAAGGCTTTTTACTGTATGGCTTCTAAAGAATTAGACGAGTTGAAGAAGCAATTGGATGATCTGTTAGAAAAGGGATACATTAGACCAAGTGTATCGTCTTGGGGTGCACCTGTATTGTTCGTGAAGAAGAAGGATGGCACCATGAGGCTGTGTATTAACTACAGAGAGCTGAATCATGTGACTGTGAAGAACAAATATCCTTTACCCAGAATTGACGACCTATTCGACCAGTTGAGCGGAGCCGGAGTTTTCTTTAAGATCGACTTGAGGTCGGGTTATCACCAGCTGAGAATTCGAGAGGAGGACATACCAAAGACAACTTTCAGGTCAAGGTATGGTCACTATGAGTATGTAGTGATGCCTTTTGGATTGACTAACGCACCAACAATATTTATGGATTTGATGAATTGTATATTTAGTCAATATTTAGATCAATTTGTGGTTGTTTTCATAGACGACATATTAGTCTATTCAAAGACTAAAGAGGAGCATGAGGAGCATTTGAGGGTGGTATTGCAAACACTACGTGATCATCACTTGTTTGCAAAGATCTTAAAATGTGAGTTTTGGCTAGAGAAGGTGTCCTTTTTGGGACATATCATTTCGAAAGAGGGTGTCTAAGTTGATCCAGCGAAGATTGAAGCAGTTTCTAAGTGTACAACACCGAAGAATGGAGCCGAAATTCGAAGCTTCTTGGGATTGGCAGGCTACTACAGGAGGTTTGTGAAGGATTTCTCTACTATTGCAAGACCGATGACGGCATTAATGAGAAAAGAGAGCCAGTTTCACTGGGATGAGAGTTGTGAGTCAGCGATCCAGACATTAAAGGAGCGTTTGACAACAGCTCCTGTCCTAGCTCTACCAGAAGGAGATGGAAAGTTTGAAGTTTATATCGATGCATCGAAGAAGGGCTTGGGGTGTGTGCTGATGCAGAATGGGAAGGTAATTGCATATGCCTCGAGACAACTTAAACCGTATGAAGAGAATTATCCAACACATGACCTGGAGTTGGGTGCAGTTATTTATGCTCTAAAGATCTGGAGACATTACCTTTACGAGGCAACCTTAAAGGTGTTTTCGGATCATAAGGGTCTCAAGTACATCCATACTCAGAAGGAATTAAATATACGATAACGACGGTGGATGGAGCTAATCGGAGATTACGATATGAAGATTGATTATCTGAAGGGGAAAGCTAATGTGGTCGCAGATGCATTGAGCTAGAAGAGTATACACTCTTTTTGTACATCTTTGTCTTTAATGCAATTAAAGGATGAAGTGGACAAGATGGGGATTTACATGATTCGCAAGGGTGATGAAGTTAGCAATTTGACCTTAGAACCTGAGTTCTATACTGAGATAAAGGAAAAACAACTTCTTGACCCTAAAATTCAAGAGTGCAAAGGAAAGATCGGTGACGTGAATATGACAAGGTTTTCCATTCACTCGGATGAGAGTGTACGATTCGATGGTATGTGGTGTGTTACAGCTGACGAAGACATGAGAGAGATGATTATGAAAGAGGCTCATTGTACACCATATTCTATTCATATGGGAGGTGATTAGCTATATAAAGATCTAAAGAAGACTTTCTGGTGGCCAGGGATGAAGAAAGATGTCGCGGAATTTGTTGCAATATGCTTGACCTGTCAAAGAGTCAAAGGTGAACATCGACGGCCGCAAGGTAAGATTCAATCACTTGATGTGCCGAAATGGAAACGGGAGTAAATCTCCATGGATTTCATTGTGGCTTAACCAAGTCAGCTCATTTTATTCCCATGAAGGATACTTGGAGTAAACTTCAGTCGGAGAATGGCTATCGGAAGAATGTAGTGAGATTGCACGGAGTGCCTAAGGACATTGTATCTGACCGTGACGCGCGATTCATTTCACGATTTTGGCAAGAGCTACAAGAGCTAATGGGGACTACTTTGAAGATGAGTACCGCATTTCACCAAGCAACAGACAGACAGACAGAGAGAACTATCAAGACCTTAGAGGACATGTTAAGAGCTTGTGTCATGGAATTCGGGGGTAGCTGGGAGGATCGCCTGGATCTGATAGAGTGCTCATACAATAACAGCTATCATACCAGTATTGGCATGGCACCTTTTGAATCACTGTATGGTAGGAAGTGCCGGAGTCCGATTTGTTGGCATGATAGTGCCGAAGCCGTAGTTTTGGGACCAGAGATGGTGCAAGAGATGGTTGAACATGTGAAGATGATTCGACAGAAAAAAAAAAAGCAGCTCAAGATAGAGAAAAGAGTTATGCAGATTTACATCGTCGAGCGGTGGAATTTGCAGATGGGGACAAAGTCCTATTGATGGTGTCACCAATGAAAGGAGTAATGAGATTCAGGAGAAAAGAGAAGTTGAGTCAAAAGTATATTGGACCTTATGACATCCTTGATCGAGTGGGCGAGGTAGCTTGTCAGTTAGCTCTACCTGATGCACTTGATCGAGTGCATAATGTATTTCATGTTTCGCAACTCAAGAGGTATGTACCAGACGTTACGCATGCTTTGGAGACAGAGCATGTAGAATTGGATGAAGCTCTTACATATGTGGAAACGCCAAAGGAGATTCTTGATCGAAAGGTGAGGAAAACAAGAAATGGCAAAACAACTTTGATCAGGTATGTTTGGTTACGACGACGTAACCTTAATTCTTTAAGGGGGGTAGGAGATGATGGCAAGTGTGTTTACAAGCAAATTTTACGTTCTTATCGAGTCCTTTTAGCATTTAGTTGCTAAAGTAATGTCATACGAGTAAGTTTTATGTTGAGTTTTGTGTCACGTTATAGGTATGAGTGTGAACTTCGGGGACGAAATTCGTTTTTAAGAGGGCAAGACTGTAATAATACGCATTTCTGAGTGTCAGTGGCTCGGCCGAGCTGGGAGTAGCTCGACCGAGCTGAGCCACTGACATGTCTTAGTTTGGGTTCTTATATGTTTTTAAAAGTTTTCTGTCGATCAACTCCTCGACCGAGTCACTTTGACTCGGCCGAGCTGGAGTTAGCTCGGTCGAGCTGGCTCTAGCTCGACCGAGCCGACGGTCTGACGGGTTGGTTTTTTGGTTTTTGAGAAATAAGTATAAAAGAGAGAAGCTTGGTTTTTAATCATTTTATTCTAATTCTAAAAACCCTTTTGAGAAAAACTAAGCGACGTACACTGCTTCTCTCCTTTCTACATTGCATCAAGGACTAGGATTCAGATCTACACCTAGATCGAGATATAGATCTTGTGGGTAAGTAACCTAATTCGTTTGATTGATTGTTTGTATCGATTATGAACCCTAACTAGTTGATTATGGGTTGTTAGGGTTTGGTATTGATTATGCATAATTGTTAATTAGGTGACGAATTCGTAGAAGAGGATTTCTGAGATTGATTGCTTGCTGTGATTGCTTGATTTAAGGAATTTGCGAATAAGGTAGGGTTTCTCCCTACTCAGTTGATTGTTTACGATTGTTGACACGGTCTTATGACCATGTTTGCTGGTTGATGATGATTATTGATTGTATTCGTATATTGCTGTTGTATACTGATGAGATTGAGATTGTGATATGGTTCCGCACAGGGTCACTGTGAGAGGTCACTCACGCCCCATTGTCGCCTCTTGGGATTCTCAACCAAGGGAGATGGGCACATTAAGGACTTGGGTTCACTCATTGAGCGGGGATTTGGTGGACAAGGCTGCGGTCCCCCACTGGCGGTGTGGATTATCGTTGCGGCGGTAATCTGGCAGGGCTACACGGCTTGCCGTGTAGTCGGTTACTTGGAAAGGAGAGGGTGTATGGAGAATAGTGAACTGTTGGCTACTGAGTTATCTTTGCTTCCGCTTGTGTTTGTTTATCTTGGTTTTGTATTCAGTTGACTGACCCCGGTTGTTGTTGTCTTTGACCTGCAATGATCCATTCGGGGTGGTGAGCAGTTGGTTTAGCAGGTAATGAGCTTGATGATGATGTGCTTACGGGATGGGAGGAAGAGTCACCACGAGTTCATGATTAGCTAGCTGACAGTATGTAATAACCCGAACATGTGAATTATATAAATAATATTATATTGTGTTTTATACGT
>JAGPOY010004314.1:0-12067 GCA_018983105.1 Silene uniflora | reverse complement strand
TTAGTGGGGAAAAACATTCCTAATTAATATTGTCAAAGAAATGTCTTTTATTTTATTGAATTCATTATTCACGGGTCAAATCGCGGTATTATGATCACTTTAAATTAATTCTATGTGCGTCAAATAAATATTTTTCGCTAATCTTTTTATATAAGGTTGAGCTCACATGACGTACCGGTGTTAGTAGACCAGTCAAAAGGGACGGGTTGCAAGTCTGGTCAAAATCAGGTTACAGGTCAGTTTCTCGAATACGGGTAAAAACTAAAAAGATAGTGTACAACGCCTTTTTTTTTTAGTAATACAATGCCTCTTTTCTACTATCTCTTAAATTGAGAATTTTTATTTTTTTTCAAATCAGAGCATATTTAATATTAGTATTAATATTTTAATAATATTAAATTATTACATTAATTATATTGACATAATTATAGAAATTAAGTTACTTTAATTAATATGTTATTATTAATAGTTACAAAATTATATAATGTTTGACTCAACGGGTTGATTAACAGGTCGTTTCGGGCTTGGGGCGAACGGGCCGCGAATCGAGTTTTTTCGGGTCTAGACCCTGGGAGAAAAAGGTTAGGCGGGTCAGGTTTTCGTGTTGAGTTAGAATTTGACAGGTGAAGGTTTGATAATAAGCGCAAATATTTTATTTTTATTAAATTTTGTTTCTTATTCTTTATCATATTTACGATCAAAGTTCAGATACTTTAACTTTATTCAAAAAGCTAATGAAAAGATAAACAAATGAAGTATCAACAAATCTTAAAACAGACCGTGAATTTCACGTGTTTAAAACTAGTATTATATTAAAACAAAAACCAAACACCCCATATGTCGCCACGTGTCACACCCTAATTCCTTGCCACATGTCGATAGTGTTATTATATTAATACTAAACATATTAAGTTATACGTTACATACATAATCTCCATATAATCTTCATAATAAATGCACTATTTATCTTAAGAGCCATTTTGATATAAAACAAATCTATCATTTTTGTAAAGTTATCATACTATTGCCGCAATCACAATAAAATGCAATAGCAAAATCAATTATGTAATTATTCCCATAAATAACCTTGACTAATTGACTTTAAATTCAATAGCAGAATAATTATGTTTCTATATTCGATGTGCGGTAATGCATCATCCATTTGCATTATATATTCGATGTGCGGTAATGCATCATCCCATTTGCAATGCAAATAATGCTAATCGGTTATAAAAAGAGAAGAACGCACTTAAATGATACCCATATAAATATACATTACCAATCTTCATGAGAACCGAGATTGGTCTTAACTCTAATGTTGGTTTTGGCCATCTTTATTTTTTTTTAAGGAAACATGAGGTTGGAGTTTTTATATTAAATCAATCTCCGCAAATGAGATGACAACCTGCTGAAAATCCGTTACAAGAACGATAGCATCCCCTACACACCTACAAATTCTAGCAACACAATTAGCCACGGTAATCCGTCATCTTTGTTCAATAGGAACAACGATTTTTTTTTGTTGATACACTGGCAGTGCAGTGATGTATTATTCAGTTTTTAGAGTTCTAACTTTTTATTATTAGTTTTACATAATTGTTAAAGTTCATTTTCATAATTTTAGATGTTGTTTACCATAATTATATCAATAAATATTTACGTATAATTTATCTTCGATTTGATGCTATAATGTATTTTCATTGTATCAAACTCTAATAAAGTACAGTAATAAAATTTGTATGTAACTATGTAAGGACTATTGACTTATTTTGCATAGATTGCTAAATTCTTGCAAGTCAGTTGAAGATTAACAATATTTCAATTCAAACTTATATTAGGGATTCCGGTTATGACTATCTCAGATCCTTTATAATTAAGTTGAATCCGCTAACAATGTTAGGAATTAGGATTAATAATCATTTCAAAAGTTGATCGATGGATACAAGATTGTAGTTCATAATTATGTTCAATCTAACTCGGAAAGGTAATATTTTTTTGGGTTTTTCTCTCTTGTACCCCTGTGGTTTGCACTTTTCTCAGCTGTACCCTTACATCTCACAAATTACTAATTGCACCCCTAACTTTCATTAGTAATTCCCAACAGTGATATAAACACCCAAAACCGTCTATTTAAGACGTTAAGTGACAGCATGGCTTGACTATTTATCCAACATGGCATTGTTCTTTTATTTTTTTAGTCCAATTTATCATATGATCACCATATATCAACAAAAAATCGATACCTTCAGGTCGATGAAACGCAAATGCACCACAATTTGGTAAAAATTGGCAAAAAAATTTCCTTATTCATCTCCTAGTCCTAGTTAGTACTTCTCTAATGTCTATAAACAAAGTCCATGTATGAAACTAATTATGAAACCAAAAAAAAAAAAAAAAATTCTTTACATCAACATTGCAATTATTGCCGAATGAATACATGATCTTGCAGTATGTTATTTATTAATCTCTCAACTAAAAGAAGAATTAGTATTACATAAAACCATTTCCGCATCCATAAAACAAAATTCTCACACTTCCAAATTTGAATTACAGTACACTACATGAAATGTGAATGGAGGCCAGGGAAAGCATTGAAAAAAGGGGGGGAAATGTAAATGGAGAAAAAAAATAAAAGAACAATGCCATGTTGGATAAATAGTCAAGCCATGCTATCACTTAACGTCTTAAATAGACGGTTTTGGGTGTTTATATCACTGTTGGGAATTACTAATGAAAGTTAGGGGTGCAATTAGTAATCTGTGAGATGCAAGGGTACAGCTGAGAAAAGTGCAAACCACAGGGGTACATGAGAGAAAAACCCTATTTTTTTTTTAAAGAGAGGTACGTAGTATTAATTAATCAATCAATCGAAGGCAAATGATTACTTTACAGTTTGGACGGTGTTACAGTCCGTATAATCTCTAAATAGAGCATCAATCAAGGTAAGAGAGTCGTCAATCGAAATATAGGTAGATAATGGAACATAAAATAGTAGCTTGTGACTGATAAAAACGCTTATTACTTGATATCCGGCACTCCTATTATACTCCCTCATATTCTAAATAAATTTCCCTATTTCCTTTTTCATCTATTATGCACTCACAATAATACATCAGAGTACCTTCCCTCTCTCCAATTACCTCACCCTATCACAATACTTTACCTTATTTAATTCGGTTTCCTTAATTCTCGTGCCCCCCTTGCATAGAGAGGGTTATTCGGAATAGGAGGGAGTATTAGTGACTATATATTTTCTAAATAAATCTTACATAAAATGGGGGATTTTAAACTGATTGTCATGCTAATTATATAACACAAAAACTTGTGAGAAGCGGTGGGGGCGCAAGTTATTTAATTTCTTTTTCTCCTCTAATGTCTTTCACTAATTTAGTGAAAGACGGTATCTCATAAAACCTACTGATATATAAATATTAGGTTATTAGACGGTGAGGTCTAGGACCGGCTGCCATTAGGATTTGCTAAAATAGGTAGGACCGGCTAATATCCTAATAATAAATCAAGTTATTTCCTAGAAAAATGGTTAGTTAAGAATATTCTCATTCTAATGAGTATAATATGACGATTATGATCACAATTATGTCACTAAAAATGGAGAAAGCTAGGTAAATGGGTCATTCGGATTTCGTTTAGATTTGGTAGGTTATGTTTAGTAGGCTACACCGGATTTTATTTATAACGGGTCAGCTTAGATCATTTATCTTTTGAATCTATTTTGTATGTCGGGTCATTTTAACACAGTGAATTGTTAATTTGTTAGCATAAATTTATCTTCGACTAGGTAACAGGTTGTGACAGTTGACTATAACTTACTCGATCGTTAGGACTCTAGGATTATTTGGGTTATGGGCTGCGTCAAGATTTAAGGGGGTATACCTTGATAAAGCAGGTCGGTTAGGCCGAGTAGAATTTTGACCGAGTTGAGTTTGGATGGGGTCGGCTTAGGCCGAGTCAGTCCGGGTTTGCAAGAGTCGAGTTGTCATTCAGATTAGTCATTTTTATGGTTAGTTATTTTCAAGTTATTTAGGATAATGGTCAGTTTGTAATAATAATCATTTGGGTCGAGTAATATAAGACCGGGTCAATTCGAGTTCGGGTGTCTAGTCAGGTACGATCATGAGATTATTCGGAATGAAAGGTGGTGGTTAATTGTGGGTGGGCTGTTTAGACAGAGGTTGAGATGGACGTCGTGGTTCGAGGTGTTGGGTGTGGTCACCACTACGGTGGAGGCTTTGTTAGTGTGTCTCGAGATAGTCAGTCGGTGATGGCGATTTGGTGAACATTGCTTTCAAACGTCCATGTGATGATGGGTGAGAGAGGAAATGAGAGTGAAGGTAGAGAATTGAGAGAAGAACAAACAAGATGGGTAATATGATTAAAAAAAAAGTACAATGGATAAATTAAATGTATATTGCATAATAAACATGTTATTAAATCTACCATAATTGTAATTCCACCTTTTAAATTTTCATCTCTTATAAGTCAAAAAAATCGAAAAAAATAAAGAAAAAAAAGAATACTTCGAATAAAATTAAGCAACATAAACTCATCAAACGTGTACGGGTAGACAAAGTAAAATTTCTAAAATTTAGTTATTTACTAAATCTAAAAATACATAAGTTTTTACTTTTAATAATTTTTTGTTACCATCCGTGCAGTGCACGGGTTCAAAAACTAGTATGTCATGAGTCGATTATACACCTAAAGCGTTGAGCAGTACTTCGCCTATATTCCTATAACATGCATAGTAATAGTATAGTCCGTACTCCATTTTTTTTGGGGTGTCCAACGTCGTAATGGTATATAATTCCCTCGCCGCGGGTGCTCTAACGAAGAGATAAACGGTTGGCCAAAGAGTTTGCTCCAGTCCTATGAACAGGGATCGAACCCCTGACCTCACGGTTAAGGGATGAGGTGAGCAACTACCACACCAAACTCATTTGATTACAGTCCGTACTCCATAATTGTTACGAATAGAAGATATGGTGTGTAATTGACTAATTGGGTATATAAACGAAACTATGAGTAATGCATGAGTTAGTAATCGGGTCACTATAAAATTAAAGAACACAAATTTTCATTATTGAGGACGGGTACTATCCGTTAATGCTAGGACTTGAGAGTAAAAAATATGAGCTTTGAACTTTAAGGGTCCGTTTGGATAGCAAAAATGGAGGGAAAGAGAGGGGAGATGGAGGGAGGGGAGAGAAGGGAAGGGCAAATGGGATGTGGGTGTTTGGATAACAAAAATTATGAGGGGAAGTGGAAGGGGAGGAAGGAGGGAGATGGAGAATGGATGGAGGATTGGAGGATGTTGGTGGTATAATTAGAGTCCAAATAATGTTTTCTTTCCAAATCTTGCCACCATTGGAGAGATTATGGTTTGTTCTATAAGAGAGAAAATAAGTCCTCTCATTTCTCTCCCCTTCCACTTCCCTTCTCCCATATTTTTTTATCCAAACAAAGGAAATTAAATCCCTCACTTTCTCTCCCCTCCCCTTCTCTAAAATTCCTTCAATCCAAACGGACCCTAAGAGGTGTTTGATAAACGGTGAATTGATATTTTTAGAATATTGAGGACCCCAGCATATTCAATTAGTAGATTGAAAAATATATAAATTGACATTTTTTTTACCTTGAGAACATATCTTATCAATAATGGTTCACATCCATATTAGCCATTTTACAAAAAAATACTCAACAATTTGCTAATGTAAAACCGCTGATTACCAAACATCTTAACAAACTCTGCTAATTATATAATTTGGTCAATCCCGCTAATAAAATCTGCTAATTATAATATGCTTTCGTAACCTGTTTATGCTAATATTAACTCGTTGTTTACCACACATGACCTTTATCTTTGACATACTAAGCAACTCGCTTATAAGATCGTCTTACCAACCGTGTTAGAAAAGTTAGGCTAATAGAAAGACTTGAAATTTGAATTAGAAACAAAAAAAACTAAAGCCTTCTCTTCTAGATTCCAAGACACCAGAAAGTCTTGCTTGTGACGGTCACAAGCAAGAGACCTTTCACAAGCCCTCCTACTTGCTCTCCCACTCACCCCTCCCACTTGCTTTCCCACTCACCCCTCCCACTTGCTTTTATGTGAGAGGTCACAAGCTTGTGACGGATTTTGTCCGTCACAAGTGAGAATTTGTGCCAAGACACGAACTTAAGCTAGGTGAACGTTATCTTTGTTATCACTGTGGTCCCCGTGTCCATTATCTCTACAAAATCAACTCCGCGACCTTTCCAACCCCAACATCACATTTTTCCTCCATCAACTTAAGACAAAATCAGAAAAACTCAGCCATCGGACAATCAAGAATGTTCTCGAAATTTCATATCTCAGGATGAAAATTCAATACTTAAATAAACTTTCGATAATTTGGTGTTCAACTTAAATAGTCTGGTTTTAAATTGAAAACTCGGATATTTATGTTACGACATTTGATTTTGGTTTCAAAATTGGGGTTTACTTATTTTGTTCATAAACTTAGTTTAATGATTAAGAATCTCACATAAAAAAAAATATTAAATTTTGAATTCTACCGTAACGGCCACAACTCAAGTAAGCGTATTACATTCAAGTAATATGACTCACCATCTCCAATGGTTAATTGGTTACAAACCAATGACCTGCTTACTATTTGTCTAAAATCTCGAGCTACAAGCTTGTCATTGGAGATGAAAAATTTAAGTATGTTTGAAAATAACACCTGCTCTACAAGTTAGTAGCTTAAAATTGAATTTGTTTTTTTATTGGATGAAAGAGGTATTGTGTGCTCATACAAGCTACAAGAGCATGTTGTCCATCATGGACAGGAATCCTCTCCATTAGTTTTTCTCTCCATTGCCTTTCATTACCTCTTATACACCAATATAAAATCATTATTATCCTTTCTTCTCATCTAAACACTTACCGTTGGATCGTCCCGAAACAAAATCTCACCTGTTGAGAAGTAATGGAAGGTAATGGAGAGAGTAATGTAATGGAGAGGACTTTGACTCGTCCATCATAGGATGAGTATGTAGATAGAAAGCTATGCAGCTTAAAATTTGTCAAGCCAACTTATTGAACCTAAGTTACAAAGAAATGTAGCTTATCATTGGAGTCATACATATACTTCGTATAATACTAGAAGACAACATAAAACATAACATCATAATCAAGAGATACAACTTTAGTTAGTGGAAATGAATTAAACCACATGTTGTTCAATCTAGAGATGGACAAAAGTGCAGGCTAGCACGGGCGGAATAAAAGCCTACGTGTCTAGTCCAGTTTAATCGCCAGTGCATACACCGAGGCCAAACTTAGGCCAAAATCCTCTAGCCCAGCCCGACTCAGGCCTGTATAAACTAAAAAAACAATACTTATAGTTATGGCCCTAGCTGCGATCGCATTGATGAGCTTAGCCCAACCCGCCTCCTCCCTAGTGCCAGACCAGGGCCAGGGTAACCCTATTCAAGTTCTGTGGCACAACTCGGCTCATACTTACAGTGACACATACACCTTGACCGAGTGAGTCTGACCCGCCCGCCTCCTTCCTATTGCTCGTCCAAGGCAAAGGTAACCTACTGCAAATTTGCCCTCGACGTGGCCCGACCTTCACTGATCACCCGATCCAGTGACCACATATATATACTTTAATCCAAACCTTATATTAATCTCACAAAATACTTGACTTACAATAATATTTTTTTCTAGATCTATGTTTTTTTTATGTATGGTTAAGCTCGAATTGGTCAAAGAAACAAGAAGTTCATCAAGTAGTTGACATGCCACAAAGAAAATGTAAAAAGTTGAGCTAAGATACAACTCGAGATTAACCGGCCTGACCAATGAGATAAGATATAATAGTAATCATTAAAACTAGACCACAAAAATATCTCAATCGAGAGGTTAGTCCACTAATCACCCTTCCACTATGTGGTTAGCCCCACTTGTACCGCTAATTAATTAAGAGCCACAACATTTTTCATTTTATAATATGATAATCCACCTACCAAACTTTTGGAATCTATACTATATTGTGATTTGTGACTATTATCTATCTTGGTGGTGGATTATGTCATTATCTTAGGATTAGAAGCACGTCTTATTTAAGACGGTTTTAATTTTAACGATAAAATATCATTATTTTATAACTAAAGTGACTAATTAATAATGAACTGTTGTAACTAAAATTGTCACTTTTTAATAATTATGCCCTTTTTTATGTTTAATTTCAGTTTATTTGAATTCAGTTCAGTTCACCTCATATATTTACAAATTGACTTTTTTTTTCAGTTCAATTCAACTCAACTTAGTTTTATTAAGCCAATTCAGTTCAATTCAGCTGCTTTAAGGTGAAAAGAACATGACCTAAAAGTGACGACAATTTTTTATGATGATATATTCACATTTTATCATAAGATGGTTACATGTTATCCTTTTTAATCTAAACGAATACCACCCATCTAAAATGAGAATTTGCAAAGGACTAATTGTATTTTTATATACTCCCACCATGGACGTAGCTTAGCTTGCAATGTTTAAGAAGATGCAAAGCAAAAGCACTAGCATATATTCACTAGTTTACAGGTACAACTATACATCTATTAATCGTTGATATAGTGAGTGAATGTTTACCTTTTCTGAAACATTAAAGTATTATTTTCGAGATAATCGATTTGTACATTTTATTCGAAGTTTGAAATTATTATTGTGCAATACGATTATCATTTATTTGAGTACGCGAACTTACATGGTTATATATTTGTATTTTCGCAAGATTGTCTCAATTCAATAAGGTTAATTAAGAACATCACCAAAAAATTAAACTAAATAAATGGTTAATTAAGCAGGTTAATTTTTGTTCATTTGCAAATTTTTGTATTTGTCAAAAATATACCTCTATATTTTTGCAAATTATAAAACTACAAAATTGTTTTTTATTTTCTTTAATTGTCAAAAAAGCAACCCTTAATAATCTTAGTTAATAAGAACTAATGTTCAAAGACAATGGCTATTGGATGAGGACACTCCACCGCCCAACTAGCATATTCTCCTTTTTTGTTGACTTTATATAAAATTACTCAATTCCAATTATTTACTTATATTTATTTTTTCACAAAAATATACGGAGTATAATGTGATTACACCAGATGAAAAATAGACCAAATATACAAGATAACGATCGATTTATACTTTAGAAATAATTTGTAAGTAAAAATGTTAAAACAATTAACTAAGATAACCTTAAATAACATAACATAAAAATACATACTACTTTATTTATGTAAAATGACGAGTGTTAAGTAGTGAACAACTACAAATAGAATTCTAAAAAGTATACTTTCATGGACTTTATCAACTCTTTTGAGTTCCATAAACGCAGCTAATATTCTTACCTATTTAATAGAAGTATCATTTTTTCTACGTGTTCTCTAAGAACATACAATGTAAACCAAAAAAAAAAGAACATACAATAAAAAATCATTTATTTAAGGAAATATATTTAAGATTCAATCCTGAGAAATAGACAGATAAACTCATTTTTACCAGGCCATTTTAGTGAATAAATCTTAAAAGTATTGTCTTAATATAACTTCCTATCATGTATTTTTAAAGCACACGTTAGAAAACCGATTAAATATTACCTCACATTTCCATAATATTGTACTATCTCCATCCCTTTCATGGGACCATAAATTCCACCCAATTCCTAGCACATGAATAAAGTAAGAATGTGTATATATATGTCAACTACATACATTGCTTTCTAGACTCAAAAAACTTAACAGTCAATACACGCGCATTTGTGCAAACCTAGCAAATTGCGTACATATAGCTAACACATATTGTTTGAGAAATCACCTCATTTGCCAACCTTTTTTTTTTAAATCGAACGGAGAAGGGCAAAGAGAGGTCGTGATCTCGATCACAAACTCGAAATTTCAATAAATTTCATTCAAATACGGTGTACATCAAAAAAGTTCTTCATCGCCTGATCAGGTTTTAAAGTTGTATTAGCATAGAAAAGTTACTTCAACTTTGTAAATATTCCAAGAATGACTAACAAGGTACATCCAAATGCGAGTTTTAAAACAAGTATCGCTACAGATATAAGTGCCTCGGCCTCACGACTACCTATCGAATGTAAGAGTAATAACGAGAAGGGTGGTGTCGTTGCACTAACGGTGTGGAAGAAGTCGTTGCTACTTAATTGCAAGGGTTTTACGGTATTTGATGGAAATGGAAATATTGTATTTCGAGTCGATTGTTATGTTGCTGCTAATAGAGGAGAGATTGTTCTTATGGATGGTCATGGCAAGGCTCTTCTAACTATTCGTCGTAAGGTACGTATATTTTACATACTCCTTCCATGCCAATCATTTGTTTACATATTGAGTTTTTTTGTGTTGAAACTTTAGACGACCTAATTATATTTCTGAGTAGTAGCGGATCTTAAAGAGATTTAAGAGAGAGGCTGCTATATAATCGATGTTTTAAAATTTCTTTGTAGTTGTTTTCTTAGTTACGGTATTAGAAAAGTCACGAGGGCGGTTTTTGATGTCGAGGGGCTACGTATTATGAATAACAAGTACTACTAGTATATAACCCCACGACTTTATCTTCTAAACTAGCTTACATAAAACTAAAATCAAAATGAAAGGCTAATACAATTGCTATGTTGATTTTTCAGAGGTTAAGCTGGGGGGATAACTGGCAAATTTACGAAGGCGAATCAAACATTAACCCAAAATACTTGGTCCAAAAGCAAGGTAATTTTTTGGTTAATGCCAAAACCATGAGCATGGCTCAAGTTCAATCGGTACCACCTTCAAGCAAAGCTCCAAAGACGAAAAACAACCGCGACGACTCGATAGCGTACCATATCGAAGGATCATATGCCCAACGAAATGTAATGATGTATAATAACAAGAGACAATGTGTGGCTGAGATCAAGAGAAAAGAGGGACCAAATGGTGTGGCTTTAGGTGGAGATGTGTTTAAGCTTGTTATTGTACGTCCTGGGGATATTGATTGTTCCTTGGCCATGGCTTTGGTCATCCTACTTGACCAGATGTTTGGATCGACCTAGTTTCTTTATCTTATTTTGTTTATGTATGTATTCGATTTTTATAAGATGAGAAATGAGGGTTTCGGTCCGAGAAACTTGTACATTTGAACACTGAACTTGTCAGGATTGCCGGATTGGTACTTGAAAATTCGGATTGCTTAATAAAATTTACACTAGGATTTAGATTTTTTTTTAGATACAAATCCAAAATAAGGGAAATCGAGGATAAAGGGCAAACAAAGAGGGGAGAAGTGGAGCTTGTCAACGTGACGGGCCAGCTCGAGCCAGCCCGTCATATCAGGCCCAATTTTCATCGGCTGCCTTCAATTAGGGTTGGGTTCGGGTTAAAGTCTCCCGGTCTAGCCCAATCCTCATGGAGTCTCACACCCATCAAAGAATAAAAGCCAAACTAAAAAGAAAAACATTTGGGTCGAGCATGGGTTAAACATAAGGGAGCCTAATCCGTCCCCTTCTTATTGACTGACTTGGGCTCGGGCTAGCTCGACCCATTGCCCACCTTTAAGAAGAAGAGGAGGGCATGGAATTGAACTAGTGATTTGTTTTGAATGCTATAAAGAGTTACCGTATTATATTAATCAAATCCGCCTTGGCTAAAGAAATAACATTTTGTTACAGCGACTCAGACCATTTACCTTACCAATTAACCGGAGATTAGTAAGGGTGAGCTCATAAGCCACCCTATTATATAGTTCATACACACACACACAAAAAAAAAAACGATTGCATAACTCAAAAAGGTCGTTGTAAACCAAAAAGATGTCACTCCTACCAAGTTTGCGTTACTTCAAATCATCGGTCACAGTGCATACATTTAATCACCTCTAAGAATCATCCTCGAGATCCCAAACTCTTACACTTCTTGTAGCCCGTACAAAATTTCCAATACATCCGCCATATATAGTTTGTCCAACACTCCCTTCACTTGTCTTGCGTAGCCCAGTCCATACCCCCTC
>JAGPOY010004313.1:10118-22186 GCA_018983105.1 Silene uniflora | reverse complement strand
TGGCTTGATGCAAGGCCGAGAGGGTCACCCGGCTGGCTGGTTGCCAGGCCGAGACCCAAGTGGCTCAGTGCTGTGTGACTTGAGGTCAGTGAGCACCGAGGCCGTATGCGTCCCTCGGCTGGCTGGTCACCAGGCCGAGAGGGTCTAGTAGCCCAATGCTGTGTGACACGTGGTCAGTGAGCATTGACTCTGGTCAAGATGTTGACTCGGTCAGCCGGTGCAGAATATGCCCCATCAATTATTAACACATGCGTTTTTTTTCAATGTGGGACAATATTTGTTATACTTTCCTAAATTACTTTTCTCTAGAGAATTTGTTAGTTTTATTAATATTTTAATCAACCAGCCAATAGAATTGCCTGAAAAAACTCTCTTTTATATATATATTGATTATTATTATTATTATTATTATTATGTGGTTGTTCGATGATGTTAAAAAGTTCGGTTTTGAAAATATTTGTCGAGTTACTACGTATGGAATCGAAAATTCCAAATTTAGGAACCCTCAACCCTTGTAAAAAAGGCTATGGCCTATGAGGCATAACTATAGTGTGCGCTTTTTCTTTTGAATTTTTGGCTCTGTTTGGTAAAATTACCTGAAAACTGAAAAAGTAGCTGAAAATTAGGGACTGATAAGGTGGCTGATTAGGTCAAAAAAATGTTTGGTAAAACTAACCGAAAAAGGTAACTGATTCTGATGAAATGGCGTAAAAGAATATGATAATTATGTAATAGTATGAATTTAAGGGGTAAAAAGGGAAAATCGAATCAAATTAGGTACCTGAAATCTCGAATGCTACCATAGGTAGCATTTCATTTCAGGTAGCTTATTCTTGTCAAACGCTTACAAAAAAATGAGGTACCTGAAATTTTGGTCAAATAAGCTACTTTGACCAAATCAGGTACCTGAAATGTCTTGCCAAACGGAGACTTTTGGATGACTATAAGTCGGTTATTATACGACGTGATTGTATTAGTGTTAGGTTTCGATAAAACTATAGAAGTAAACCTATCTAAATTTATATTGTATTAGTGTTAGGTTTCGATAAAACTACGTAATTGCTAAATCTCGCGCACCACTTTGCTAAATCCCGCGCATTTTGACACTGTTATTCCAACCCTACCCTTCCTCTTAAAAAAAATAAAAAAAAATAAAAAATTATTCTCCCCCTCATCTTTATCTGCAAACCTAATACTCGTAATTCCTTAATGATTGATGATTTTGAATTCCTGTTAAAGGTCAACATTAAAATGTTGATAAAGAGTAATGTCATCGTGCTATCAAAAATGCAGATGAAGGTCGATTCGTCAATGATCTAGATGGTTTTAGAATTTTGATAACGAATTTTGAGATCTGGTTTGAATGGGAATTCCGATGACCACATTACCAATTCCCCAGCCGTCCTCCATCATCCTTGACAACCAATCCCCCACCCCGACGACCACCCTCCCTTTCCTCCTTCTCCCTTACTTAACAACCACGAACGGTCGTCGAACTTCCATCACCGACGTCCCCATCCCCTATCTCCGTTGTCGGCCAGTTTCCAGGCGGGGCGGTCGTCGATCTTCCGTCCCTGTACTTTTTGGGAATTTTTATTTTTGGGGTTTTTGACCGTCTCTCTTGGGTTGGGTTGAAAAATGAGAGGGCTAGACTCGGAATAATGTGACAAAATGCGCGGGATTTAGTAAAATTATGCGCGGGATTTAGCACGTCCCTAAAACTATAGAAGTAAACCTATCTAAATTTATCAACAAATTATAATGTGAGCTTGATTTATTAAATCTTAACTTCCCGCTAATTCAAAAAAAATCATGAAACGTAATTTAAAAAATGTTTTTAATACAGAGATCATAGTTCCGTCAATATTATTGCATAAACCTCCAAAACCTCAATAAAAATAGAGACTCCATAAGTTGGCATATATTTCAAAGAAGGATTTGATTATCTTAGAAAGCAAATGATGTGCAGCCTAAATGCACCAGAATGAAAAGGGTTGGCCAAGCCACTTCAGGTTATCTGGTTATAAGCTATGTTACTTCGACTCGATTTCTAGAGCCAGACACGACACAGTGTCGGAGTGTCGAATATTTTTCGTGAAATTTTCAACTTTTTGGTATAAAATGAAGTGTCAAAGTGTCATGTCATGTCCGACGCTTCAAGTATTCAACACGCAACACGAAGTGCGAGTAAACCTATCCAATGCCCATTGTAGTCATGGAACTGGTTAAGATACAATGAAGGAAACAACTTATTGCTGCTTTCAGTGCAGCATTTTGCTTCTGAAGATACATCTCTTTGTTTCCTGAGCTGCAAATACAATCTAATTAATGTGTAATGAATCAAATTAATGGAGAGGATGTAAACGATACTCATACTTTTGGGGGGAGTGGGAAGGACACGAGTGGGGCCTGCGACATGGTTCTCCAGATGGGAAGGGCGGGATACGATAGGTTTGCTGATGATAGTGTGGAAGGGAGGGGGCAGGGTAGTGAGATGAGGGATTGGCAAGGTAGGGGATGGAAGAGGCTGGCGAGGTCGGTGGGGGGAGAGAGTGATCCAGGAGGGCAATATCATGAAGGCCCTACTGTGTGTACCGGAAAGAGGGACAGAGAAGATGCTGGGGATATGGAGGAGTTGAAACGGGCAAAATTATCTTTAGACGGGGGCGTCTTAATACCTGAGGCGGTGGTTAACGGTGGTCAACCCCGCCGGGCTCAATGAATATTTTAAGTATTAACTGTCGGGGCTTGGGCAACCCCGACACGGTAACGGCGCTTCGCGAGCTGGTGCGAAGGGAGGCCCCGACCATTTTGTTTCTATGTGAAACGAAACTTAGTGGTCGTGAGATGAGGCGGGTGAAGGAGAAGTTGGAAGGATACTATGGAATGGAGGTCGATAGTGCTGGGAGATCAGGTGGGTTAGCTT
This sequence comes from Silene uniflora, assembly GCA_018983105.1. Classification (NCBI taxonomy): domain Eukaryota; kingdom Viridiplantae; phylum Streptophyta; class Magnoliopsida; order Caryophyllales; family Caryophyllaceae; genus Silene; species Silene uniflora. The sequence continues at coordinate 19,260 of JAGPOY010004313.1, read as the reverse complement.
TGTTGTGGAAGAAGGATATTGACTGTGTTTTTAGGTCGGCTTCTATGCACTATATGGATTTTACGGTTAGAGGGGATGGAGGTGAGTGGAGGTTCACTGGATTCTACGGTTGGTCGGCTGTTGCGGATAGGCACCTGTCTTGGAAATTGTTGCGTGTTCTTGCCGGCCAGTCAACGTTGCCTTGGGTGTGCATGGGGGACTTCAATGAAGTTCTGTATTCGACGGAGATGAAAGGGGGAAGCAGGTCACATTAGCAGATGAACAACTTCCGTGTTGCGGTAGATGAATGCGGTCTTCGTGATATTTCCTGGGAGGGATACAATTTCTCCTACGATAATGGCCAAGCAGGGGAGGCGAATAGGCAAAGCATGCTCGATCGGGCTATGTGTACGGAGCAGTGGTTGGATAAGTTCCCGTTTGCTAGACTATTCTACTTAGAGCGAGAATGGTCCGACCATGCCCCGATAAAATTAGTGCTAAATAGAAATGAGCTAGAGGGAGTGAAGCGTCGACCATTTCGTTTTGAGCAGATTTGGACGGAAGAGGAGGGTTGCTTGGAGGCTGTAGAACGTGGAGTAAGTAGGGGAAGGGGTAGTCTTGTGGCTACGCTCCAGGCGTGTGCGAGTGAATTAAATGCTTGGAAGAAGACAAATATTAATAAAATTCGAAGAGATTTGGGGCGAAAACGAGAGCAGCTAGCTCGACTTAATGCGGGAGATCGATTGGAAGCTAGCATTAGAAAAAGAAAGAAGTTGGTGGCGGAGATTGCGGGCTTGATGAAACATGAGGAACGATATTGGCGACAACGATCAAGGGCATTATGGCTACGAGAGGGAGACCGAAATACTAAGTTCTTCCACTCGCGGGCAGGGGAAAGAAGGAGAAAGAATTTCATTGCTAAATTAGTCGATGATAATGGGGTTACTCGAGCCGGGGATGAGGCAATTTCGGAGGTGGCAAATGACTACTTTCAGAATCTGTTCGCTACGTCAAATCCGACGAACTTCGAGGCTGTGCTGCAAGGGTTAGAGGGACGGGTTACTGATGAGATGAATGAGGCTCTTAGGCGAGATTATTGCGAGGAGGAAATTATCGAAGCTTTGAACCAGATGCATCCTTTGAAGGCTCCGGGACCGGATGGAATGAATGGGTTATTTTATCAGTCTTTTTGGAGTACCATTGGCTCGGAAGTCGTGTCTACTGTGCTTGCCATTCTACGTGGGGAACGATCACCGCGCGATATTAATAAAACTAATATCGTGCTTATTCCAAAGAAAAAAGCGCCCGATAAGATTCGAGATTTTAGGCCCATAAGCTTGTGTAATGTGGCTTATAAATTGGTATCCAAAGTCCTCGCCAACAGGCTCAAAATTTTTCTGACCGCTATTGTATCCGAGCAACAAAGTGCGTTTACTCCAGGGCGTATAATTTCGGATAATGTCTTAATTGCGTTTGAAATTTTTCATTACATGAAAAATTCGAAGGCCACGGAGGGGTACATGGCTATAAAATTAGATATGGCGAAGGCTTATGACCGAATGGAATGGAACTTCTTGGAGAGGGTGCTTAGTACGATGGGCCTTGACCGTGGTTGGATTACGCGAGTTATGGAGTGTGTATCAACGGTGTCCTTCTCGGTCCTCATCAATGGTACTCCGTCGAGGGAATTCTGTCCAACCCGAGGACTGCGGCAAGGCGATCCTTTGTCGCCTTATTTATTCATTCTATGCACGGAAGCCTTGTCAAACTTGATGAAAAGGGCGGTGGAGTCTGGGTCTTTACATGGGGTTCGCATATCTAATGGGGCACCGACTATTTCGCACCTCTTATTTGCCGATGATAGCATCTTCTTCACTAAGGCTTCAGAAGGGGAGACGGATACTATTAGCGAAATTTTGCGGCAATACGAGAGTGCGTCGGGACAAATGGTAAATTTAGATAAAACGACTATTTCATTTAGTAAAGGCATCCCGCGGATAGAACGAAGTAACCTTGCATCTCGGTTGGGCATAGTGGAGGTCGAAGAGCAGTCTCGTTATTTAGGGTTGCCTATTGTGGTGGGTCGGTCGAAGAAGGCCCTAACGGATATCATTCGGGATAAACTTAGTAAAAGATTACAAGGTTGGCGTGGAAAATTGTTGTCTAGAGCGGGTAAGGAGGTTCTTTTAAAGGCGGTTGCCAATTCACTCCCTACCTATGTGATGAGTGTGTTTAAAATTCCTGCCAACTTTTGTGAGGAGTTACGGTCGATGATGGCTCGGTTCTGGTGGAGCCATGAGGAGGGGAAAAGGGGCATCTCGTGGGTTGCTTGGAGGAAAATGTGCTTACCAAAGGGGATGGGGGGTATGGGGTTTCGCGATTTTACTCTGTTCAACCTCGCCTTATTGGGAAAGCAATGTTGGCGGCTGATTACTAATGCGGGCAGCTTGTGGGCTCAAATGATGAAGTCGAAATACTATCCTAACTGTAATTTCTTGGATGCTAATTTGGGGCATAACCCGAGCTACACATGGAGGGGAGTTGTCGAGGCTAGAGAGGTTCTTGAAGGCGGGCTTAGGCGGAGGATAGGGGATGAGCTGGACACGTGGGTATGGAAAGATGCTTGGATTCCGGGGACCCAATCGGGGAGGGTTTTATCCCCGTGTTGTAGTGGGCTCGAGCATATGAGGGTGGCAGATCTCATGGATGGGGAGGGAGCTGACTGGGACCGAGCCAAAATTGAGGGGCTGTTCCTCCCATTCGAAGGGGACAGGATTAAGAATATTAGGTTGAGCGAGCATAAACCAAGGGACGAGTGGTATTGGGAAGCGGAGAAGGATGGCATTTACTCGGTTAAGACGGCTTATCGCCTTATAGCTGGGGCACGCAACTTGATTGAGTTCGGGGATACGTCAAATTGGGAGCGCGAAAAATGGTTGTGGAATCGTCTTTGGAAAGTTCCGGTTTGGCCTCGAGTTAAGCTATTCTTCTGGCAACTGTGCAGCGAAGCTCTTCCCACAGGAGCGAACATTGTAGCCCGAGTTCGAGGTGAGTCTTTCTTTTGTCCTCTTTGTAATTCCTGTCTTAAGTCGAGTCTTCATTTGTTTCGAGATTGTTGGGTGGCAAACAAGGTTTGGGAGGGGTTGAATATTGCGAGGGATGAGGTGGAGGAGGCTGGCAGATTACGGGATTGGGTGGAGGCGGTGTGGCATCAGTTGGGGGGGGAGGGAAGTAGGGGCCTTCATGGTGGGGTGTTAGGCTCTGTGGGAACACCGTAACAAGATTGTTTTTGAGGGGAGGGAGGTGGAACCAGACCGGGTTCTACAGCGATGTCGAGATGTGCTAGATGAGATCGAGGGGGGTGGATTTACGCCGGATGGTGGCAGCGCGCGGAGGAAGGAAAGCAAAGGGGAGAGGGCAGGCCGCGGTGAAAGGGTGGGATAGAGCGCCAGCAGGTTTTGTCAAGGTTAATGTTGACGCGGGAACCAAGGAAGGTGTTGGAGTGGGTATTGGTGTGGTGTGTCGGGATGAAGGAGGTCGGGTTATGTGGGGCTTGTCTAGGTCGTACGAGCAAGTATGGGATCCTCACGTTGCGGAAGCGGCTGCGGTTCTTGAAGGTATGAAGGAGGCGGCTCAGCGGGGGCATGATAATATCGTGGTGGAAAGTGATTGTGCCCAAGTGATTGATGCTCTAAAGAAGAAGCTGCGAGGAAGGAGCATGTTCAATTTAGTTTTGGACGAAATTTATCCGTTATGTTCTTTGTTTACTTCGATAGTTTGGTCGTTTACAAAAAGGCAAAACAATACCGTTGCTCATGCTTTAGCTCATGTTTTTAGTTCAAGTTCTAATAGAGTAGTGTGGTCGGATGTCCTACCTCCGATTGCAAACAATGCTGTAAGGTTTGATTTATCGTTAATGAAGTAAGCCATAGGCTTTTTCCCTCAAAAAAAAAAAAAATTGTGTAGCTATCATCTCTCTTATCGGACTGACCTAAAACTACAGTCAAACAATGTGGAGTACATCCCTTTAGTGACGAAGAACATTTCCCGTCTTTGAAATGATGGAACCGTATTGTACTCCACATTGGTTGCTAATGGGATCTCCATAGTCAAACAATGTGCAGTACTGACGTAAAACTACAGTCAAAATTATTTTTCATGCTACCAATAATCTCCACAAGAACATTTCCCGTCTTTGAAATGATGGAACCGGCTATTATCCCTCACTATGATTTCCCTGTGAACAATCTTTGACATCAACTTAATAGCAGTATGGCAATCGGTACAAACACGTATATTCTTGGTCACACAAATAGGTGTTCCTTCTGGAGTACTTATAATCCCAAATGCTATAGCTAATCTTTCACTGTGGCTATGGAGCAGACTCTTCTTGTACTCCTCATCGACATCATGGAGCACCTCGCTTGTATCAGGAATGTATCCCTCTTTCTCCATCTCTTCTAGAAGCTTTTCTAAAGCCCTCGTTATCAATATATAAGATGGATGAGATTTATCTCCGGCCACAAATGTATGTAACTTGTTCTTCACTTCGATCCAGGTACAAGCTGGATATTTGACAATTCCTTTTTTCCTCATGCTAATTCTCACTTCAGCAGCTTCTTTCCATCTCTTTGCGGCTGAATATATGTTAGACATCAAAACAAACGCTCCAACATTCTCAGGGTCCATTCGAAACACTTCTAGTGCAACTTTTTCTGCCATTTCAACATTTTTGTGTTTTCTACAAGCAGCCAGCAATGTCAACCATACAGGTCCTACAGGAGTAGGCATCTTACTGATAAAGTCATACGCTTCCTGCAATCTTCCAGCTCGGCCAAGAAGGTCTGCTAATGCTGAGTAATGCTCTAATTGCGGAGATATTCTATAATCATTGGTCATGCTATTGAAGTACTTATAAGCTTCGTCTACCAAACCAGCATGACTACAAGCAGTTAAAACTGCTATAAAAGCAACGGAGTTGGGTTTCAGTCCCACATTTTCCATTTGATTGAACAAATAAATGGCATCATGAGCATGTCCATGAACAGCATAGCCCATGATCATAGCCGTCCATGACACAACGTCGTGTACTTTCATATTACTAAAGATACACCTAGCAATTTTGATGTAACCACATTTCGCATACATGTCGACTAGTGAACTAGCAATTAATACATTGTCCTCAAATCCACACCTAACAATATACCCATGTAGCTGTTTTCCCAATCGTAACGTTGTTAGATGAGAACAAGCTGGAATAATGCTCGAAAACGAAAAACAACCAGGCTTCACTTTAGCCATTACCATTTCCCTGAACAACCTTAAACCATCATTAAAAAGACCATTCTTCACAAATCCTGATATGATCGAATTCCATGAGAAAATATCACATTGTGGTAACCTAAGAAAGACTTCATATGCATCCTCTACCCGGTTACATTTTCCATACATATCGATCAAGCCACATCCAACAAACAAGTGACCATCAAGTCGAGTCCTAATAGCATACCCATGTATTTCCTTCCCCTTACCAACATCAACAAGTTCCGCAAACATAGGAAGTATACCCGAAAGACTAAAAGCATCCGGTTTTAAGCCAGCATTTCCCATCTCCCTTAACATTCCCAAAGCTTCTCCAAACATCCCATTTTGCGCATTTCCAGCTATTACAGTGTTCCATGAAACAAGATCCCTATACGGCATAGTCTCAAATATTTTCTGAACACTACTTCGTCTCACTCTATAAGTACCCATTTCATCAAAATCGCTCCTCGGCCGAAAACCAACATCATCATACTTTATCTTTCGTTGAGGCATTTCGTCGAACAGTTGAAGGGCATGACCCTTTCGACGAGAAATCTCCTCCGACGAACTCTCCAATTTCAAATACATATTCATAAGCGCATTTCCGGTATACATATCAAAATCAAGACCAACTTTAACAACAATAGCATGAACACATTCACCAAGATTCAAACTTTTCAAAAAAGTACAAGATTTTATAACAGAAGGAAGCACATTATGATCTGGGCACAACCCAGAAGCCCTAAATTGATTAAAACAAGATAAAGAATCAGAATAAAACCCAGAAGAAGTATAACATCTAATCATAAATTTCCAAGCAATAAGTGGAGGTGATGAATTTTGATAAAGGGTGAAAATTTTGAGTGTTTCATGTAAAAGATTGAGTTTTGAGTAAATTGGAAGTATGATTGATGATAGATTATGAAGGTTGAATCCTTTATGTTTGATGATTTGGGCATGAAATTGTTTTGCTTGGGATTTAGAGGTGATCAATGCTGGGTTTTTCAGGATTGTGTTCATCAGTGGATTTGTCATTGAGTTTTTCAAATCTGGAGGGAAGATGAAATGCTCCAAGTTCTATTCTGCCTCGTTTCTGTTATGCATTAGTGAGGTCGGGTGTGTAAACGAGCTGATCTGAGCTCGAGTTTTTTTTTTGAAGGTAAAACTCGGGGTCGGGGTTTTTATATTAATTCAAACTCCGCAAGGGAGATAACCGATTGCGGAAAATCCGATACAAGTATGATAGATTCCCCTACCGTCGTACATAACCTCGCAACCTAATGAGCCACGGTATTACCCCCCGTTTTACATGGACACAATTGCTTGACACAAAGGAGTTTAGAAGAGTACAAATATCCTCGACACAAAGCCCCACCGGAGTCCTAGCTATAGACTTCGTCCTCACTGCCCTTACCAGATTCAGCGCATCGCTTTCCAGAACAATAACCGTCATCCCCTTGTCCTTTGCAATACGAAGGCCGAACAGAGCCGCTTGAGCCTCCGCGACCTCCACCTCCCAACCTGCTTCTACCCGCTCAGAGCCCAGCCACACAATGTTCCCAGCCACATCTCTTGCAACCGCTCCCAACCCAACACTCCCATCACCCGCCATATACGCGTCAGTATTTATTTTAACCATTCCTTCGACCGGAGGTGACCAGACATTACTTCCCACCATGTTTGATACACAAGGTCGATTAATGACATTTTCAGCATAAGCGCGGTAATCCATTACCATCTTTATCAAACCAGCACAAACGGTGTTCTCGTTCGGGGGAGACTCCTCAAAAAGCCTTTGGTTACGGATCGTCCACATCAACCATGCAATAGCTAGGAAACGCCCCTTCTCCTCCTCCCCTAGCTTACCCAGAATCCAGGAAAGACGGTCAGTACCAGACGAGGATGGTGCAGCCTCGACAAGCTCTCCAAAACCGCTAAGATTCCAGTGACTCTTCGTCCAATCACACCCAAACAGAGCATGATCACTAGTTTCCTCCTCCGGACAGAAATTACACACCGGGCTTGGGCAACAATGGCGATAAAACAGGTTTTGGCGTACTGGGATAATATTTGCAAACACCCTCCAAATAAAATGGGAGAGTTTTGGAGGTACCTGAAGGTTCCATACCTGCTTCCAAAGAGAGGACGAGGCTCCATTGTCATTCTGCCTCGTGGCAGTCCTCTTCCCGACCCAATACCCAGATTTGACCGTGTATTTTCCGTCTTTAGTCGGCCACCAGTAAGGTTCATCATTAGGTAGGCGAGAACTCAACGGTAATTGAAGCACTAACCTCAAGTCAGCTTCCGTCATTACTTCCCGAATTGCTGCAACATTCCACCTTGCATTCTGAATATCAATGAAGTCCGCTACTTTCAAATTAGGATCAGCTTCAATGTTTGGTGTCGGAACCCTTACTGCGTTATCGCTTGGCAGCCAGGCCTCATCCCACACGCCTATATTTTGGCCATTTCCAACCCTCTACTTCAAACCATCCAGGAGTAGTGCTTTCGAGCCCCACAAACTCCGCCAAGCAAAACTCGGATCAAAACCTCTACGCGCTTCAAGTATCGAATCGTTCTTAAAATATCTCGCTTTCATGACACGAGCAGCCAATGAATTGGGGAAAAGAAGCATCCGCCAAATTTGTTTTGCTAGCAAAGCTTGGTTGAAAACTTTCAGGTCCCTAAATCCTATTCCGCCTGCTGATTTTGGCTCACACAATCGCTCCCATCTCATCCAATGCAATTTCCGCTGAGTATCCGTCGATCCCCACAAAAATCTCGCCATTAGAGCATGAATTTCGTCTAGAAGTCCTTCGGGTATGGCAAAGAGACTCATCATATATGTCGGTATCGCTTGGACCACGGCTTTGATGAGAACTTCCTTTCCTGGTTTTGACAGTAGCTTTTCCTTCCACCCATTCATCTTCTTCCAAATCCTCTCTTTAAGGCACGCAAAAATCGCTTTTTTTGACTTCCCGATAATTGTTGGAAGGCCAAGGTATTTCTCATGTTTATCCACCTCGCGAACTCCCATCACCGTCTTGATTGTACTCCGCATATGTGGTCCAACTTTCTTGCTAAAGACGATCTCCGATTTATCAAAATTAATCTTCTGCCCCGATGCTCTTTCATAATTGCTAATAATGGTAGCTATATTTGAGCATTCCTCAGTATTTGCTTTGAAAAATAGGATACTGTCGTCAGCGAAAAACAAATGGGAAACACGGGGTGCATTCCGACACACACGCATCCCATGTATGGCACCCCTTTCAGCGGCCTTCCTCAGCATATGGGAGAAAGTATCAGCGCACAAAAGAAATAAATAAGGTGATATGGGATCACCTTGTCGGAGCCCACGAGACGGTTGTATACATCCAAACGGCCTGCCGTTGATAAGGAAAGACTGGGTAACTGTAGACAAGCACCGCATAATTCGGCCACACCACGCATCCGAGAAACCCATCTTCTTCATCACCGCGCTCAGAAAAGACCATTCGACCCTGTCATATGCTTTGCTCATGTCCAATCTGAGCTCGAGTTTGGTAAACTTGGGATTCGTCGGAATTTTGAGATTGAGCTTGGAGCTACTTTAACTCAAGAAACTAATAACGAGCCCAATGGGGCGTATGACTTCAACAATTGGCGTATTAGGAATGAGTTACTAGACATTCCTTTTAAGGGGCCACGCTTCACTTGGTGTAATAATAGGAAAGGGCAAGGTAGGGTATATGAGCGTTTGGATAAGGCCATGGCATCTAAAGATTGGTTTGAGCTTTTCCCCAACACGGGTATAAAACATTATCCTATTCAAATCTCGGATCACGCACCGATTGAGCTTGACCTTAATCTTACAAGG
>JAGPOY010004313.1:0-10088 GCA_018983105.1 Silene uniflora | reverse complement strand
AAAATGTTGAAGTGGAAATAAAATGTGTACCTTTGAAAAAGAGAAACAAAGAAATGCTAAGCAGGTTTAGGAGAGAGAGTAATTAAATATGTTGAATGAACATGGGTGGCCCTACATAAAAAAAAAAGTTTTCTCACTTCCTAAAATTAAAGGACCAATAGGAAGCATCTATTTACTTCAACTTTTATAGTAAAAGGATTTCTGTTTGCAACTTATATTTTAATTTTTTTTTAAAAATTTATGAATGAGGTGAAATATAAGGTTTTGTTTGTCATGTTAAATAAACTTAATGATTTAGCTATTCTTTTAACTATATTGTATAGATATAAATAAATTCCAATGCGGACATCGGTAATCCAAAGGCATTTTGGCAAAAATTGTGAAATATGATATTTTGAAGATTGTATATGTAGTTGATTCATGTGTGGGTGAAGTAAAAGAACAACCATTACTAATCCATTTAGTTTTTTTTTTTTTTTTTAAAAAGAAAGAAATAAAAATCGATTAAGAAATAATTTATTGCTATGCGGTTTTACTCGATGTCTAAGTGGCATTTCTAATCCTAGGTGACTTTTACGTGACATTTCTAATCCTAGGTAGCTTTTATGTGGCTTTTCTAATCCTAGATGACTTTATCTACTTGTCATTTTTTACCTAGTCTTTTAATAATATTATATAGATAGATATAGATTATAGATATAGATTAATGGATCAACCTCAAATTATTCGGATCAGGTCATTTTACCGGGTCTACTTCTACCTCATATATACTCATGACAAACATAAAGTTTGCAGATTTTATGTCAATGGACAATGACTATTGAAAATCACAAATAGTACTACATGTCTACATGCATTTGTACAACAGTAGGTCTTGCTTGCGACGGGTCGGATTTTGCGACGGGTATTTTGTGAGAGGAAATGGGTAGAGGGGACAAGGTGGGCACCCCCCATGTGCTTATTCACTCACCCTTGATGGGTATTTTGTGAGAGAATATGGTATCCGTCATTCATTTGTGACGGATAGTGTCCGTCACAAATGAGAATTTGTCTTTGTACAATGCAAATGGAGTGAGAGTAGGGAAGAGAAGAATAGTGGGGGACACCATTGAGTACAAAATTAAAATTGAAAGGACTGCTTTTTGAAATGACCCATATCCATTATTTGGGCCCTTGAATAGGCAAAACAATAGATGGCCCAGTTTAAAAGACTCGATACACATATTTAGCTAAAGTATGGGCCTTTGTCCTTGATTTTGGGTCCGGCATGGACATTCCGTTTTGTAGTACAATGTATAGCAATTCACACCAATAACGACGGGTGTAATCGCGCTCGGATGAGCTTGGAATCGGCTCAGAAAGAAATTGATAGTAATTCACACCAATATCTTGTGTCCCATTAGAGTTATTACTACTCCTAATGACACATTTTATTGCTAATATTTAGCAGCAAGTCTTCCTTGTGACGGACATATTCGTCACAAGCTTGAGACGGATCAAATATTATCCATGCGAACAGATTGCTACTTCCTAGGCACTCTGCTTTTGTCTTATCTACCCACATGAGTAGTATACCTGTCGTAAGCTTGCCACACATATGCCCGTCACAAATGAGAATTTATGAATATTTAGGTACTCTGTTTTATATTATTTGATCTGTTTTATACTCCCTCTGTTCCAGTGAGATGTTTACACTTTCTTTATTTTGTGAGGGGAAAATAAAGGAAGTGTAAACATATGACTGGAACGGAGGGAGTAGTTAAGATGTATACTCCTCGAGCTGATAAAGCTGACCCGAACTTTATCTGATAGATCCGAATTGACTCGAGCCTACCCGAAATGACATGACTTGAAGTGACCCGAAATGATCAAATAAACCCAAAATGACCCAAATTGACTTGATCCGAACTCAATCTGAATGACCCATTTACCAGATTTAGACTCTCCTATTTGAACAAGAATTTTGTAATGCCTTTAGTTTGAAAGCAACCCAAGATTGTCAACTGGACTGACAAAGTCAGTCAGGTGGGGAAAAAGGGCAAAAACAAACCATGGTTAAAAGTTGTGTATTAGGCCTCAAATGATTTGTCCCTATTATTAACCCGTGAACTATTGCATTTGCATTCTACGTAACCTCCAAATTATAGTGTTATAATCTCAATGCTACTTGGCATGTATTGCATCTCTTACAATAATGTGAAACCAACCAAAACAGCTACATGTTAAATTTTGTATACATTCAACACAAATTCTCATTTGTGACGGCACTATCCGTCACAAGCTTGTGACGGGTCGAATAGGTACCATATTAGTGTGAAATGGGGCGGATGATAATCATATAGATCTGCCAACTTGTGAGTGGTCACTATTTTAATATGTATTGTAACCATTGTTGTTAAACTCCCGATCCGGATCGTAGGATCTTACGATTCTACGATCCAAAAAGTGGTGACCGATCCGGATCTTAGGTAGGATCTTAATTTGGTAGGATCTTACGATTCAATTCGTGTCAAATTTTTTTAAAGTAGAATCTTAACCCGATCCTACGATCCTACGATTATACGACCCGATCCTACATTATTAGCGTTTCAATTTTTTTATTTACTAAAATTTTATATACCACTTTTAAGATAGAAATCTACTATAAACGAGAATAATTAGTAAGCACAAGCTAAGATAATAGTGTTTTGAGATTTAATCACGAGATTTTAACATATTTTGATAACACAATTATGTATTTTAGTTAATTTGTAGGATCTTACGATTCTACTATCCGATCCTACCGATTCGATCCTAGGGAGCTCGTCGATCCAAAGTAGGATCCCGATCCTAACAACATTGATTGTAACCATATTACATTTGCAAGAAAATTGAAAACATTTAAGTTCAAATTAGTCACAAATTACACATTTTTCAAATACACAACTTATCACTATTTTAATAAACATTGTAACCTATTACATTTGTAAGAAAATTGGAAACATTATAAATTTAATAAATATAAGCAGATGTAACCATTATAACTGACTATGTAGCCATTTTAGTTATATAACATTGAAGTTCAAATTGGTGACAAATTACCCATAAGCTAATACGTGGGGTCACTTTTTTACCATTTACACATAATATGGTATTATTCAACCCGTTACAAGCTTGTGACGGATACCATCCGTCACAAGCAAGACTTATTGTACATTCAATTAGTCACCATTGCCTCATCAATTGCATGAAATCTAAGCCCACCCAAAGAACCCCCAATAATTGCATTCCACGACGGTCGACTGTTGTAGTATTATTCAACGACGGATCTTGAAATAAAAGTAACCTAGCTGAATATAAATGCTTAATCTCGTGTATAAATATTAACATTCAATCATCGAGTATAGAAGATTAGAAGGGATTAGTGATCATCACATCACTAAAATATATACGAACTTAAATAATCAGCAGATCGAGACCAGACTCCTTTTGACATAACTAAGCTCATTAGTTATAATCTCTTACGGAGTAATTCCCTCCATATTATGATGTATTACTTACACTTTAAACAATAAATAATTACCCATTCGATAGGATAATTGCTTCAAAAATAAGTACGAAAACTAAAAACATTATTAAACGACATGCAACGAGAACCTTAAAACAAGGTTGACAAATTTAATAAAAATAATCTAATTCAACTTATATTGTACTATGATAATTGAAAATAACCCTACATTCCTTTGAGCCAAATTAGCCACGTTATGATAGCAAACCAAGCTTGACTCTTGTCTTGAATTAGGTTGATCAAGTGACCTAAAGTTGGCCCCAACACTTTCCACTTTGTAAAAAATGTACTCACTTTCTTCGTATCGTTCATTTGTTTATCTTTGATTTTGGCACAATCAAGAAAAAAAAGGAAGAACTCAATTATTAAATGACAAATGTATCAAATTAAGTATGGAGTATCAAATTTCTAATAAAAAGCATTCCTAAAATAGAAAAGTGGTATATCAAGTCTTGATACCAGCATCGTTTCCCATAATTTATATAAAACACGTCATTTAAATTGAAAAAAGATGGTATCAAAACTCGATATCACCTTATAATTAGGGCTGAGAATCGGTCCAAGAACGGACCGAACCGGACCAAACCGGACCGGACCGAAAACCAAACAAAAAAATTTATTGGACCGAATACCGGACCTAAAACTTTTGGTCTTGGACCGGACCAAACCCGAAATATTTGGTCCGGTCCGGTCTTGGACCGAAATGGACCTAAAACTAATTTTTTCATTATTTTGTATACGATAATTACATTGTAATTCCGCTAAATAAAATACAATTAAATATTATACGCCTCTTTTTATGAAAATCATTGACACTACTAATTTATAATGTCTTTTTAAGATAATATGTTATTTTGATTCATAATATTTTATTGATTAGTCTTTAAAGAAATGAAATTTGGTCCATTCGGTCCGGACCAAAATTAACCGGTCTTGGACCAGACCGGACCGAAGACCGAAACTTGAAAAAATGAGGACCGAGGACCGGACCAAAATAATTCGGTTCGGGTTTGGTCCAGACCAAATGGTCCGGTCCGGTCCATTTTTCCGGTCCAGACCTAAATATGCTCACCCCTACTTATAATGTCATCTCATTTCCAACTAAAAAAAATCATGACATAACCAACCTACTATACTAGTATATGTAAGTAGGAGTACTTGAAAACTTGGATTTCCTTATCTCCTTCATCTCCAAAAATGTCTCAAAACATCCCAAACTACTTCCACATACTATCCCTCTTCCTCATCCTCTACACCACCATCAATCCATCAACCAACTTAGCCACAGCCGACGACGAACTAATCCGAAAAACATGCAAAACAACAAAATACATAGACCTATGCATCTCCTCCCTCAAATCCGACCCAACAAGCTCACAATCCGACCTCAAAGGCCTAGCAAGTATCATGATAAATGTCGGCATACTTAATGCGACCGATACATACTCGTATTTGTCGACACAACTTCAAAGTAGTACTAGTACTACTACAAGTGATGCAACGTTGAAAAAGATAGTAACATTATGTGCACAAAAGTATGCTAATGCTAATGAATCACTTACGTCGTCTAACGATGATTTAAGTGTTGATAATTATGATTATGCAATAATGCATGTTACTGCTGCTGCTGATTACCCTAATGTTTGTCATAATGCATTTAGACGATTTCGCGGTGTGGCGTATCCAAGTGCACTTAAGGTTAGGGAAGATGGGTTGAAGAAGATTTGTGGTGTTGTTTTAGGTATTCTTAATCAATTATATGATGCTATGGGTAATCCGGTTTAGTCTGGATTCGAGTCAGGCAGGACTATTAAGGTGGTAAAGCTCTCGCTCATGAGTTCTACCACTGCTGTATTTTCAAGGATTATAGTAGTACTTGTTTTGTGATTATAGTAGTACGTACTTGTCAAAGTCACTTGTTTTTGAACTTATTGAAATTTTTGTTAAGTTTATTGATTATATTGATATTATTTTGTTTTCATATTGAAGAGGTTTTAACTTAACCTCGAAAACTGGTTAGGCAAGGCCGGGCCAAATTTGCCTCCCCTTAGTCGACTCAAGTCCGCCTCTTTGGTGAAACCAAAATTTGTTGTTACGTGGGTGAAAAAAGTCTATAGGTTCAAACGAGTAACACAATTAGTAAATAAGGTAAATACAGATATTTTGACAAAATTCAAACTTTCATTGCAAGAAGAGGTGAGCGTTTCTGCTATGTCCTCTCTTAAATTCGCCACTGATTCGATTGTAATCGACTTTTTGGGCTATCATGGACTTTAATCTATCATTGGGGGGCCTCACTTTTTGTTAAAAGTCAGAACACCATGTGGTATTAGGTGAAGAGTAATCGGCCATGATTAATTGATTAGATTAACCAAACCGGGCAAGGAAGCCCTAACACATATCTTGAACATGGACCTAGCTATAGATAGACCCCTGGATCAAACAAGATTTCACTTTGGCAAAATGTCCAATCATTATATGATGACGATTTAGTAGAGATGGAAGTGGTTTGTATTGGGTTGTGCCTCGTGCCTGTTCACCGTGTGTCTGAGGAGAAAATGGCACTAGTCATGTCCACGAGTGTGGGTTTTGTGCTGGTGAAATGGAATGGCAATCCAGGCACGATTCATGGCTAATGGAATTTTGTCTAAAACAGATGGAATTTTGCCTAAATTGGTCATAAATCCTTAATAGGTGACATAGTGTTCGCACGCCCTACGTTTTTCGGGATTCTAACAGGCAACCCGGAACGACCTCTCGAACGGCTCGAATTGAAGTGCATAATACACGTTTTTCGTAATTATAAGGTCCAGTAAAAAAAAATCTCTAAATCACACGGATGATTTCTCGGGTCATACAAAGCGGCCTCAAAAAATTTAAGAAGCAACAGACGACCTTTAAGGCTGCCGGTGTGCGATAAACCAGTCTTAGGCGAAAATCGATAACTCGTTAAAAATGTTTTAATAATTTTATTTCGGGCTGAAATCGATTAGGGTAACTCATAAAGCGACCATAGATACGTATGTGGTAGAAAAACCGGGAGAAAAAGAAGCACGATCCGGTACGGGCTCACGAACGTCTCAAATTGAAGTCTATAATACACGGTTTTTAGGATTTCAGGGTTTCATAACAAAATTGTCTGTAAATCACAAGGACGGTTTCTCGGGTCAGACTAAGCAAGCTCACAAATTTTGTGAAAGAACAGTGGACATTTGAGGCTGTCAGTGTGTGATGAACTAAGTCTAGGGCGAAAATCGGATACTCGTTAAAAAATGGTTTAGTACTTGTTATTTGGGGGTGAACTTGAGTAGGGTAACTTCTGAATCGACCCTGGAAACGTGGTAAAAACACTTGGCAAAAAAGAAACACGACCCGATACAGCCGCCCCTCAAACGGCTAAAATTGAATTGTATATTGAAATGTATAATACACGGTTTTCGGTATTGAGGGTTTCGGAACAAATATGTCTATGAATCGCACAGACGGTTTCTACAATCAGATAAACTGCCCTCACAAATTTTGAGGAATAACGGATGACATTTGAGGTTATCGGTATGCGATAATTAAGTGATCGAGAGACGGAAATCAGATACTCGTTAAAAATAGTTTAATACTATTTGTTTGAAGTGGAAAATGAATAATGTAACTCCTGAAGTGGCCCCAGATACGTGGTATAAAAATTAGGAGAAAAAGAACACTACTTTGAAGTCTGAACAGCCTCTCGAACGGCTAAAATTGAAGCGTATAATACACGTTTTTGGGGATTCTAAGGTCCCGGAACAAAAATGTCCGTAAATCACAAGGATGATTTCTCGGGTCAGACAAAGCGGCCTCACAAAATTTGAGGGGCAATAAAGGACATTTAAGTCTGCCGGTGTTCGATAAACCAGTCTGGGCAAGAATCGGAGACTCGTTAAAAATGTTTTAATACTTGTTATTTGGGCTGAAATCGAATAGGGTAAATCCTGAGGCGGCCCCTTGACACGTGGTAGAAAATCCAGGAGAAAGAAAAAGCACGACCCGATATGGCCTTCCGAGCTGCTCAAATTTAAGTGCACAATACATGGTTTTCGGGATTTAAGGGTCTCAGAACAAAAATGTTTTTAAATCACAAAGACGATTTCTCGGGTCAATCTAAGCGATCTCACAAATTTGAGAAAGAATAGTAGACATTTGAGGCTGCCACTGTGACGGTAAACAAGTCTAGGGTTGAAATCAGATACTCGTTAAAAAATGGTTTATTATTTGTTATTTTGAGCTGAAATTGAATAGGGTAACTCTTGAACCGACCCCGAAAACGTGCTATAAAAACCGAGAGTAAAATAAACACGTCCCGATACGGCCTCCCAAACGGCTCAAAATGGAGTGTATAATACAATGGTTTCGAGATTTTAGGGTCCCAGAACAAAAATGTTCGTAAATCACACGGACGGTTCCCGGGTCAAACAAAGAGGCCTCAAAAACTTTTGAGGTGCAATGGAAGACATTTGAGGCTGTCAGTGTGCGATAAACCAGTCTTGGGCGAAAATCGGATTCTCGTTGAATTTGGTTTAATACATGTTATTTGGTGCTAAAATTGAACTGGGTAACTCATGAAGCGGCCCTCGACACGTGGTAGAAAAAACTGGAAGAGATAGAAACAGGTCCCGGTACGGCGTCCTGAACAGGTCAAATTGAACTCCATATTGAAGTGTATAATACACGGTTTTTAGCATTTTAGGGTCCCGGATAAAAGATGTCCGTAGATTACAGAGACAGTTTCTAGGGACAGATAAAGTGCCTTCACAAATTTTGAGGAAGAGCGGATGACATTTCAGGTTGCCGGTGTGCGATAATTAAGTAAGAGACGGAAATCGGATACTCGTTAAAAATGGTTTAATACTATTTATTTGGAGCTGAAAATGAATAATGTAACTCGTGAAGCGACTTCGGACATGTGGTAGAAAATCAGGAGAAAAATAAAAATGACACCGAACGGCTCAAATTGAAGTGTATAATACACGTTTTTCGGAATTCCATGGTCCCGGAACAAAAATACCTGTAAATCACACGGATGATTTCTAGGGTTAGACGAAGCGGCTTCATAAAATTTGAGGAGCAACAGAGGAAATTGAGGCTGGCGGTGTGCGATAAACCAGTCTTGGGCCGATATCAGAGACTCGTTAAAAATGTTTTAATACTTGTTATATATTTGTGGCTAAAATCGAATAAATAGAGTAATTCCTGAAGCGACCCTTGACACGAGGTAGAAAAATCGGGAGAAAATGAAGCACGGCCCGGCACGGCCTCCCGAACGGCTCAAATTGAAATGTATAATACACGGTTTTCGGGATTCCCGGCTCTTTGAACAAAAATGGATGTAACTTACAAGGACGATTTCTCGAGTAAATCTAAGCGACCTCACAAATTTGATAAAGAATAGTGGAGATTTGAGGCTTTCGGTGTGCGATAAACAAGTCTTGGGCGGAAATCGGATACTCGTTAAAAAGATACTCCTTAAAAAAACGTTTAACACTTGTTATTTGAGATTGAAATTGAATAAGGTAAACTCTTGAAGCGACCACGAAAACATGCTAGAAAAAACGGGAGAAAAAGAAACGACCCAATACGGTCTCCCGAACGGCTCAAAATGTATAATACACAGTTTTCGGAATTTCGTGGCAAGCCTAAGCAAATCCTTCACTTGAGCCTTAATTAAGTCTGTGTATTTTGGACGTGCCCAGGTGGACCGTGTTTTGCCTGGGCTAGGCACGCTCTTCTTTCTCAAACCTCGGCACAAGCACGACACGCCTTGGGTCGTGTCGTGTTGGGCCGTGCCAATCTCGTATCGTGCTTTAATGGGACATGGCCCATGGGTCGTCGTGCTAGGTCGTGCCAACCCAACTGCCCCGAATGTCCAATTCCATCTCTACAATTAGGGAATTCTTCTTCCGATCCATATGATTTTGCTCTAGCATATGACTTGGGTATCATGAACACTTGGTTTGAGAAAAGGCACTCTCATTTGGTGACTTACAGGAGTGGAGGAAATGCTAGCCAAATTGACTTCCTTTTGGTAAGGAATGTGTGGAGGAAAGATTACACCGATTGCAAAGTCATACCCGGTGAAAGTACCGCAACACAGCATAGGCTAGTGGTGCTTGATTTTGGGGGTAGAAGAGATCTGAGGAAGAGAAAGGTAATTGGTGAGGCACGAATCAAGTGGCGGAAGCTACAAGGGGAAAACCAACAAGCGTTTTTGGATAAGGTTGGAAGTAGCGATATTTTGTCGGATTGCGAGGAGAAAGATGTAGATGCAACATGGGATAAATTGGAGCTTGTGGTAAAGGATTTGGCGAAGGAGGTGCTAGGGGAATCTAAAGGAAATAGACCATCAAGTAAGGACACATCTTGGTGGAACGATGATGTGAGACAAGCGATAAAGACAAAGCGTGAATGTTATAAGGCTTTGGGGAAATGCATGAGTGATGAGAACTTTGAAAAGTACAAGGAGGCTAAACGAGCTGCTAAGAAGGCAGTGCGTGATGCGAGGGTCAAAGTG
>JAGPOY010004312.1:0-10518 GCA_018983105.1 Silene uniflora | reverse complement strand
TGCATTTCTTCGACGTTAATAAGTTTAATTTATTTGTACTATTGTTTTTTTTTTTTTTGTTTAGGTTAAAAGAATATAATGGCTACGGGTTCGGCTACGGGTTTAGTGGATTATTCCTCTTGTAAGTTACCAAGTACATTTTTTACATTGTTTTTATTTGTTTGATTAGTTAAATGCTTGTTTGACATACCATTTATTGTATAATTCATTCGTTCTAGCCTCGGACGATGAAAACCCGGTTTCACATAAGAAGCAACGCCTTGGTGATGCGCCGTTGGATGCTCCCTTGAGTGATACGGGTTTAGTGGATTATTACTCTTTTTAGTTACAGTGTTCACATTTGATTTTGCTCGATGAGTTAAATGCTTGTTTGACGTGACATGTCTTGTATAATTTGTTGTAGCCGCAGAAGATGACAACCCGGTTTCACATAAGAAGCAATGCCTCAATGATGCCCCGTCGGATGCTTTATTGAGCGACGATAAAGGTGAACTCCTTTAGTATGCTTGTGTTCTCTTATGGAATTGCGACGCAGATAGTTAGTCCAACACTTGCAGCCGATTCAGAATAACATAGTGAAAGATTACAACCTTCTTAAAGCAAACAAATTACTCAGGAAACATAACCTAATTTATAAATGTCCTGTTGTAATCACATTGTTTTGGGAAATTTCTGTAGAAGACTTTGTTTAATGCTCACATCATTATGTGCATGTGATTGTATTGTTAATTGTGTATGTGAATTGTATAGAACAAAAGATAAAATAGGTAAACTCAGTAGACTTATGCTTCTCTCCCAGTTAATAATTTACATTTGATTTATCTTGTGAGGGGAAAATAAAGCAATTGTAAACCATTGACAGGGACGGAGGGAGTACTACACTTCTTTTTAATACTGGGTTCATGCAATTGATTAGAAGCTACTACCTCCGTCCCAATCAATTATTTACCTTTTTTATACCTTGTGATGGAGTATTTTAATCGAAGGTAAAAACTGATTGGGACGAAAGGAATGTTTTCTTCTATTTGGTTGAGATAGTTTCAAGTCTTAGCTTGAAGGTGAGTTTAATTTAACTACGGAATTTTCTTTAAAGCTAATTTTCGTTACTAACCTTCATTGTATCTGCTGCCTGAGACCATCTTTTACCTGGAACTCTCTTTTTTTAACCATCACATTTCCGATATGGATTTGCTGTGATAGTGCTCTCTGTTCACATAGCCTTAGCCTAACTTATTCTGCTTATTTATGTTTTGCAGGCTCCTCCGATTACACTGATTCTGACCATGAGGAGGTATTTGAGAATTTTTCTATCCTTCTGCTCAGTTTTAGAGGCTCAATATTTATTTTCCACTACGCCTTTATAATGCCGATTTGCTGTACTGTTTATTATTGTCTCGGTTCTCTGACAGTAAATTTCATTGGTTAGTGACAGTGTTCGATCACGTAGATTTTACGTCTTTGATATGCCCTTAACATTTCCATCCTATAGGATTGAGGGTACTGATGTTGTATTGTTGTGTAATCAATCATCTTTAACACTCATTATCGGGTTTTGATGCCTGCTAGTCTGCATACTGTTATTTTGATGTTGGTTGAGTATTTGCAGTTTTCCTTAACGTGTGCCTAATGAGTTATCAGTCCTTGTCCGTTGCATGTCCTCTGTGATTAAGTAGACAGAGTAGCTCAGGCCGGTCTGTCTAAAGCGTTTTAAACTCTGATGCGAGCTGTTTTGCATGCCCGGTTGTTAGAGGATATTTGGAGCTAACTTATGTCTGTCGTTTGCTATGTTAAGATTGCTAACTTATGTCTGTCGTTTGCTGTGTGGTGATATGTTTTACAAATGCAGGAAGAGGGCATTACTTTGTATCGCGACAATATTGTTACGGACAAATATGGGGAAGAACAGTGTTATAATACTGATAGTGAATTTCTGGATTTCGGATCAGTAAGTTATCGTGGTGAGTGACAATTTTACTGTGTTGCATTCTAAGGATCCTCTTTGACTTGCAACCATTTTATTTACTAAGGGTTGCTAGCTTATAATCTGTTTATTTTTATTTATTTTACACTTCTGTTCTTGTTTTGGTCTTTCATTGTGCGTTGGTCTTGGTTCTCCTTTGTCTACAAACGTTGTTTAAACATGTCTTCGGTGCAATCTTAGATTTTGGCACATCCACACTTAGTTTGTCTTTTGAATTAAAAACATCAAATATAACTGACGACGTAGTTGATCAAAATATGACGCGCATGTACTGTTTGTTTGAGCTCTTTAATGTGTCGGGGGGCTTCAATTAGATGTATAACTCGTGATTGTCTGTAGATTTAATCAGAATATCTTAGTCTTTTGGTTACTTTCTTCCCTGTGTTCTGATGATTTTATTTTGTTTTCCATGTTGACAGAGATTGATAAATGGAATCTACCAGAGGTATGTAGGTGCTCGCTTTCTCCGTTTTTTTATCTTCAGTGTGTGATGGACTTTCATCGGTGAGGACTGAGGGTACAAAGGATTTACTCTATGATTCAGCCCTTGTCTTGTGTCTGTCATCGGTGCTGCATCTCCCAAATAAATTATCAAGCGAAATGTGAATCTCAGTAAAAGCAGATTGAGATTTATCAGCGCAGCAACAAACTGATGCACTTCATTTTCAATCCAACTTGATCTAGGAGATCATATATAACTTGAGTTCCCTAATCTTGGCCCTGATCTTTTGACCTCTTTCCACCTGTTTGCCTCAGAATACTTGTTATCCAAGAGGCGTACTAGTCACAATTTCTATGCTCCATTTCCGTTAGATTGCTAACAGCGAGTTCAGCTTTCACAAAGTTATAACAAAGCTTGCACTCATTTAACTATGCATCACAGATAACTGAATTTGGTTTAGTTTCCGTACTTGAACAACTTTCGTTGCATCTTCCAGTAACATTGATTTGCATTACAGTATCAACTATGCATCCGCGGTGTTCTACCTGAGGATCAGTCTGAAAATCATAAAGTAGGCAATGCAAAAGTTCTTGATCTTTTTCAACTAATCTTTCTTGAGTGCACACGATAAGCAACTCATGAAAGTTGCATTTGTCTTAATATTTGTCTTTAGCATAGTTTAGCCAGCGTAGGGCTATCTTCATGTTTTCACCATACCTTTCTTTGTCCCTGCGAGCTCGAGAGAAGTTTGAGTTCAACAGACTGCGAATGATAAAGGCCTTTGTTTGATATGCTGTATGAGTTGATTTCATATAATGATTTCACATTGAGCTATGTGGTTTGATCCAAGCATAATATGCTCTGAAATGTCTGTAATCGTACTTTATATAGGTGTATGCTGTTTTTGTGGAAGGTCGTCGTGAGACACCAAGATGCTTGGAATTACTGGATGTAATAGGCTGGTATAATGTTTGTGTTGTTTTTATTTTATTTTATTTTTATTATTATTTTTTTTAATCTTTGTGCCTTCTTAGCTACCTAATCAAGTGAGCTAACTAAGGTGATTTTTGCTTCATGTGAATAGCCGGAATCGTTTTATTGGCTGCTCTGTGGAGTTGTCGCTTACCTTCTATGCAAAGTTGAATAAAGATGAGGCTGCAAGAATGGAAGGTCTACTCTTTTTCACTCTCTGTAGGCTATAAAATGAGTAGAATACTCGATTACTTCCTACTCCGTATCATTTTAAGTTTACTACTCCGTATCTCTTATTACAATTTATATGGCCTGAGGTGGTACTTCTTACGGAACTGAATTTCGATTGCAATGCTACTATGGAAATTTAAATTTATTAGCAAACAATTGTATCATATCAATATATCATTGATCCGTAACTCATAGTTGTTGAAACCAGTGCTCTAGTTAGAAAACATTGATAATAAAAGGCAATCTAGAGGTCAAGGCTTTTTATTTTTTTTTGAAAGATAGAGGTCAAGGCTTTTGCTGTTTTCCGACACTTCTTTTTTTTTTCTTTTGCAGCTGTCAAGGGAATTCGCCGTGTGATGCGTGGCCGAGACTGTATTTTTGATATCTAAAGATCCTGGTGACATTCTTCTGCCTCACTTTTGATCACCCCAACACCTATCACAAATTTGTTTAAGTATATTCGATGGCAGGTTTGATATGTACCCTTTGTACTACCAACGTATCATTCATTTGATTACATTTGTAAAAAATACCTCTCATTAAGAATAAAAAGTAAACAAATAACCGAGAGTAAGGGAGTACTATTTATTTTCTATTTCCTCGTCCCTAATGGCATGCTTTTCTCCATTTCTCAGCATAGTCTTAGGTGGACATTCATTTGATAAACGAGCTCTCTTATGCTGTTGATCAGCCTACTGTCAATGTTTTCCTTATTTGTGATAGCATTTTATGGTTTCATATATACGAGCACTTCATACAAGCTGCACGGTATTTTGTTTTACCGTCTTGTCTGAGATTGTAATCTGGCCGTATTATTAGAGCAGCAACACATGTTACTCGTTTGTACAAAAAGGCCTGGCTAACCCTTACAAAAGAGTGAGTTAACATTGCAAAATTTCCTAGGCTATGCTGCTCCTAGACTACAATGCTGTACTGTAGATGGCGTGAAAACTTTGATACACGGGTATTGCCATCGTTTCACTTCAGCATCCTCACCTTATACAGAACGTGTATGTGGGAATGGCAAACATCGTTTCACTTCAACGTCCTTAACCTTAAACGGAATTATCGGTGTGGGGGATTGGGGCCATGTTTTGCGTAGTTTTATTTGAATTTTATTGGCAATACTCGATTATTTTTTTGTTTCTTTAAAATTCATATTGTATTTTCCAATTACATGGCTATGTTCATGGGTGATTAGATGACCTAATACCCTCGTAATCTTATTTTATTTGGTGGATTATGTTCCTGCATTATGTAATTTTTTTCACTAAACACGACAGTTTGGGTAAGCCATCATTCATGTTACAATTTGTAGTCTCAAAAGATGAGAATCATGCACTTGTGAAGAAGTAACGCCTAGGTGATTCTAAGTATAGTACTCCCTTCGCCCCGGTCGATAATTTACATTTGCTTTATTTTCCGATCACTAAATAAAACAAATGTAGATGTTCACTGAGACGGGGGGAGTACTTCATTGAATATAAGCGGCGAAGTCCTTGTTTTTTTTTTTTTTTTTTTTTTTCTTTTTGAAAGTCAGGAGAGAGCACTTTTGCCCTTGCAACCTTCGCAATGGCATGAGCAATCTTGTTTAGATGCCTAGGACTATGACTTATAGGCAATAACACAAGAAAATGAGATCAGAAATACTAATAAGGATGTTTAGGATGTCATGATGCGCAACTTCAACTCCACCAAGTCGCAAAACCAGATTCAGGCAGTCTGAAGTAGCATCAATATACGGATACCCCTTTGAAATATCGTCTTGAATAACAAATTTTAATGCGTAAGCTTCAGCTTGGTAGGAGATCCAGCCCAGAAGGAGGTTTGACCCATATGAAACATATTTCCATCCATACACGAAAAAATCATCACGCAGATCCTTTAAAGTCGTGAGTCCGCGAAGCGTCACATTGAATTCTAATATGGTGATACCCCAATAATGAAAATAGATACTCCCTCCTACCCGTATCTATTGTTCCATTTGGGAAAAAGTGGAAAATTTATGGAATTGAATAGAATAATAAAAAGTAATGTATAGGGGTAAGATAATAGGAGAGAGGGTGTTATGAAATTGAATAGAATAATAAAAAGTAATGTATAGTTGGGTGAGTTGGGGGTAGTTTAGTCCAAAAAACACATGGGGAAAAGCAAATGGGACATTTTGATGGGTAAAGAATTTGGGCAAATGGGACATTAGATATGGATAGGAGGGAGTAGTATTTCTTGATATGGTTATATTCACTATCATCCTCCATAGAAGATTGCATACGACAAACTCCTTGTTTCTATGTTTGCTTTATGTCGCACAATTGCGAGTTTGCAACTTTGATTATTAGGTTCATAGGGTGTTTTGGTATACATGTAGTAAGTCTCGCTTCTAACCGCCTTTAAAAAAAAGTCTGATATGATTTGCAGAAACTTGTAACGAGCTTCAACGACTTAGAGATGTCACGTGTTAGAGCATCCACATTGAAGAGGATCTTGCATCCTCTTAGTACCCTCTCTCCTCTAAGAGGATGTCCTCTTCAATGTAGAGCTAATTTGGACATCCTCTTTAAAAGAGGATGAGGAAGACTTCCTCTATTTTTGGAGGAAATAGAATCTAGGCCCTTGTGTCCACTAGTCATCCCTCATCAAACATGTGGCATATAATTTATTTATTTTTAACTTTTTGTTATCAAAAATTTGAGAGAGGATGAATAAGAGATCCTCTTTGATGTGGGAAGAAAATAGAAGAAAAGTTAGGAGGAGGATGGAGATTGTGTGAGATAGTGGAAAATGAGGTGTCAAAAAGATAGAATGAAAGAGAGGAAATAAGAGGAAGAGGACATACTCTTCAATGTGTATGCTCTTAAGGGTGACAATCTAACAACAATTAATGAATTTAAAGGGGATATTTAAATTAATTCGAAGTACAATCTCGAATTTTGTATACAAACTAATCCGTAATGATCAAAAGCTTGCAACCGTTTTGTTTATTTCAAACTTTAATGTTTTTCTCCTACTCATTCAAATTAAAATAGCATACAATATCCTACTTAAATAGTTATTGTCTTCTTAACCGACAGGACTCCCTCATCCAATAGAAAACAATCTCCCTACTACCAAGAGAATAAAAGTTCTCTTTAGTTTTCCCTCCAAAAAGTATCAATCTAAATAAGTCAATAACTAAAACTTCTTTTCAATACATTATTATGTTTTCAATTAATGTATTCTTATAATTATAATTAAACTTTAATCTTTTTATTAAAATCATAATAATGATTTTTTCATTAAAAAAATTAAATTGGTACGGACTACGGAGTATTAAACAATAAACTATAAGTTGTTAAATTTTTCAGTAATGCAATAATTATTACTATAAAAAATAACTTGACACATAATACTCCGTAATACTATTACCTTCGTGTCAAAAAAAATTTTTAAAAAAAAATCATAATTTAACTTACTTATCTTTGATTAGTTTTCCATTTCAATTTTTTTGTACATGTATTTTTTATGGTAAAAAAGAATCATGTGTAAAAGATGTAAATGCATAAGATAAACATGAGATGTTATAATAGTATTGTTTAGTTGTTTGGGCCATTGACACCCGCCTCTCGACATTAGCATCATCAACCATAGAATGGTCTAATTAATCTCTCAATATGATTAGTTCACTCTACCTACACATGTGAACGTCCTTCTCAAGTCCCTCGTCTCTCGACTAATGGAACGAGTTAACCCACTTAACCAATGCTTAAGGCTTTTTAACATAGATTAATATTAAGCATAGCAAGCATGTGAAGGAAACAATATGAACAATATTTTACATCTACTAATTACTCATTTTGTAAATACTTTTATTACATAATTCCCCTAGTCCCTAGACGAGTAATCTACTCAAACATAATGGAATAAAAGCAAATGTAGACAAATGAAATGATAAACATAGACATAATAGAAATTACCTTAACAAATGGAAATGGAGAATGGAAATGAAGAACAAATACTTGAATGTAAATTGTAATTAACTAGAAATGCTTAAAGGGAATTGTTTATAACAATAAATAAATGATAAACTAAACTACACTAAACTAAACTAACTACTAAACTTAGAGAGAATTTTAGGAGAAGAACATATGTAAAAGTGTATAAAGAGTGTGTGTAAGAATGTGTATTAGAATGCCCAGATCACTTCTATTTATAGGGAAGCAATAGAGTAACGTATGTGGCGTAGAAGGGGCTCGTCCCGATCGGGATCACATGGTCCCGATCGGGACCGTGGCTTTCTTGGTCGCTTGTCTTCAATTGTTGACTAAATGCTCAAGGGATCCAATGTTCGGTGTTTATTGCGTGATTAATCATCCGATAATGCTCTTAAGACATGGCATTCGAGGTATTTTGGCATCCTAAGCATCCACCTTAGTTGAACTTGAATTTGGGCTTGACTTTGCATTTGACCTCATTTTGCATTTCCTATTTTAATCCAACACTTTCTCCATGCAAAACTCATGCAAATCACCACACTTTGTCCAACCCTTTGCTCTTGACTTAGCCTTGTACTCTAGACTTGCAATATTAGTAGATTTGAGCTCATAAGAGCTCAAGTACCTACAAAACATGTCAATACAAGCAAAGATACTAGAAGACACAAATTAGCTCATAAAACACTAAGATAAGTGCCAAATGACATGTAAAGTAGAGCTAAATTAAGGGGTTAAAATGTGTAAATTAGGCACTTATCATGTTATTTATGTTAAACTAACAATCTTATTTGTAATAAATTACTTTTTTATTAAAAAATTTCATTTTAACTGTCAATTTCATTCAGGCTAAAAATGTAATTTTCTACATCTTATAACAACACATTATTAAAATTTCTTTTTACAATCAATTTAATTGTTAAATTCTCTAAGAAAACAATCTAAAAAACCGCGCTTTTGCGCGGGATCTGCACTAGTAAGTAACTATGACGATTAAGAAATTAATAATCTAACAACTAATGAAATCTAATCTTCTGATTAGTTTTATTCTGTCCGAACTACCGCTAATTGCTTCAGCTACTCCTAATTCGAACCTAACTATTCCAGCTCACCGGTATTCGACCCCTCTCTTGACTTCTTGCTCTAAATTAAGTAATACGTCATCAAAATCGTATCATCCCCTCAATTGAGGCGGATGCTTTAATTGAGGCGGTACCTGTCAAAATAAATTAGAGTGTATTAGCTTTGGTGGAGCGGCATATCAGGGACATGTATAGTTGGAGGAGTGACCTGATGAGAGATTGCCCTTTCACTTAAGGCAATTAAATCAAAGTTAAATGGTTGTATAGTTTGGATGATTTTGAATTATTGAAAAGTTGGGATTATTTTGAGCAGCACATTTATAGTTGGGATTATCCCCTTCAAATAACCTTAAAAAAAATTATTTCAAAATGCTTTATAAAAAAGCTTAAAAGTGATAATTGTACTCGCCTTAACCTTTATATTATTATATACCTATGCTTCATTTTCGTCATATTCGATTCAGTAATTTTAAATTATGATCTTTGACATTTTATCGACATTGTATTACCTAAGTACGGAATACTTATTATATGCAAAGAAAACAACTTGAATCATTTCAGTTCATTTAAATTTTTCACACGTGAGACCTCTTTTGACTTTCTTTTTTGTTTTCCCTCCAAATCACTTCCCTCTTTCTTTATTTTCCCTCCATTTATCAACCAACCATTTCTTTATTTATTACCCGCCATTTATGAAAACTACTTACCCCTTTCTCTCTTCTCTTCATACATCTCACCTTTAAACCTGAAATCCCTAAACAATGTCCAGCGGCAGCTCGATTTCTTCGTCGACACCGCTACTTACATGTCGTTGTGGCATTCCTGCTACATTGAAAACCTCCATGTCCGAAAGAAATCCAGGGAGAAGGTTTTTAACATGTAAGTTTTTCAACCCGGAAACTCAAATGCGGGGATGCAACTATTTCAAGTGGGTTGACGATCCTATTAATGAAATAAGCAGTTTAAGGTCGGAAATAGTGGAGCAGAAATTAAGACTGAGACAATTAGAAAGCAAAAAATGTTGTGAGGGTGAAATTGAAGATCTGAGCATGGAATTGAAGCTTCTAATGAAGAAGAATAAAAAGATGAATTTGACATTGAAAGCTCTTATTGTCATTGTAATTTTTCTTCTATATAAGGTGGTTTGGTAGTTGATTAGTTATGTAGTAAGGCTGTTTTAATGTGCTTATCAATGTTGTTCTACTCTTCTATGTAGTGGCCTAATTCATGTACTCAAATTATCCAAGTAATCAAATGTTCTCTTTAATTTAGACAACCATCTTGAATGCCATTTCATGTTTGTTGAAGAAATACATTAGCACGCTTGTTTGACAAAACACAAAAGCAAAGCTTCTGCCTAAATAAAAGTTATACATCAGTACTCTCAAACACAAAAGCCTACAAGGCATTGTTTACAACAAACTTAACACTCAAAACAAGTGTGCATTTGTAACACCCGCGAATTCTCCATTTTGGCATTTTTAATTAAATTAGCCATTTTATTATTTTATTTATATTTTAAACCCGTTTTTATAAAAATGTTCCTTTACGTGTATGATAATATTAATGTTGGTAATAATTTCCGTCCTAAGTGAACAGCTAGCTTTATGACGTGTTTTTAGCGTGTATCGACTCAATCTGAGTTGTTGAGCCTAGTATGACTTATGGGTCCATATTCTAATATTCCACCCTTCACCTAACTCCCCCTCATAACCCTAACCATTCCATCTTCACCAAGAAATCTGATTTTTCTCTATTCCACCAACCCTCCATTGTTACATAATTCTCAAAACCTTCAAATCATTATAACTCCTTCAATTCTTACCCAATTCCTTTGATTTT
>JAGPOY010004311.1:0-12069 GCA_018983105.1 Silene uniflora | reverse complement strand
TTAAAGTGTGACCCGATAAACAAGTAGTCGGTTACCTAGTGCAGTGTGAGATAAATGACGTCAAAGATGAGATTTTTCTCAGTTAAACACTAGAATGGATTAATATGGGAAGAGGGGGCTTAGGATGGATTATTGTCATGAAATAACCCAAATTAATAATCACTACCAAGCTTATGAATAAATCTCATAATCATTGCCAAACTAAAAAAATTATAATAATACCAAGATATAGGCCTCCAACCTATTTTCAGTTTTCCTCCATCAAAAGTACATTTTCCATCAACAAATTAGATGAAGTGACCATTTATATATTTATATCCCTCTCGATTATATATACAACTACTTGTTTATAGAGCTCACCAACGGGTCAACTTGGTCGGGTTCGGGTTGGGTTAGATTGGTCAGGTCATTTCCGAGTTTGCACGAATGCGGGTCGGGTTTGGATAATTTTCGGGTATATTTTTATCGGTTTTCCTAAATAATGGTCAGTTTGTAACAATAATTTAAACATGCAAATCGCATCACATTGGTTGGAGTTAATTAGTCGTTTGTGTACCAGTAATCTCATTCCATTTTGATATTTTGATCAATGATTTACTAGCAATAATTTACGCAAACCCATAGTTGACAAAAGGCTGGAAATGAGTACAATGGATGCTGACCAAATACCAAACACTATTGAACGCGATCATTCCATTATGATAGACTGACCAACATAAATGATTGAACATGATCAAGTCTAGTAACAAATATAGTAATTCAAGTATTGTTGAGCTACGTACGCCATTGATGAGGTAATATCTTAGATGAATCATTGAGTTTACATTTTATTATGCTAATACTTTGCCATTATTATTGTATACACATAAGTTGAGATTTCTTAGATGATTCTATACCAAACTTCCCACATGGTAACCGCAAATAATTAGAGTTACCACCAAGCAAGTATCCATCAATTATTATTCAGAGAGGATTGACTTGAGTATTAAATTACATGCGATATGCAGGCATTGCATAAAATATAGACGAGGTACGAGTATGTACTAGTTAATGGTATGCAGAAACTATAATGTGTAATGACGTTTATTTAACTCATTTAGGGTTTTGGATCAGGTACAAGTCGGTTTTTTTTGGGTTGGTTCATTTGGGCTGGGTCAATCTTATCAACCCTACTTTGGAGTACCTTAAGTTTGTGTGGTTTCAGCTTAGCTAGGTACCTCAAATTCCAATTCAATGTACATGTACTTGTTTCAAGTACTTCCAGTCTAACTTTGTAATATATCGGTACAAAGATATTATATTGTTCATTAATGAATTTCTAAACCTTCTATAGTATTGCACAAATTCTCATTTGTGACGGACATATACGTCGCAAGCTTACAACGGGTCAAGTACCCACCCATATGGATAGATAAGACAAAAGCATATTGTTTAGGGAGTAACAAGCTGTTTTGTCTTGTCTACCCACATGAATGATAGTTGACTCGTCGCAAATTAATAAACTTGTGATGGATATACCTGTCACAAGGGAGACTTGCTGATATTATTGAACCTCTAACTCATCCATAATCTCTCTTTAACTAAAAGAATAAGTTTTACTCCAAATTTTCCCGTTCAACTATTTTAGAAAGGAGTTGGGCCTCTATTAATTGTCTTTATTATGTAAAAGTCGGGCCTTACATCTAATTATATGATCTTATTTTTATATCATGTATTAGTCTACTTCCTTGCAGTGCAATAAATTGGTTCTTCGTAATTAATAGCATAGGTCGTTTTGTAATATCATATGTAATTTAATTATTTTGCTTTGAGAACAAAAGTGTTGTAACTGACAATTAATCTAGAAAATTGAGTAATGTGCTGAAATGTATTCTAAACATATTATTTTTCTATACCACAAAGCTAATTAATGATTTCAGTTTTTAAATTCTCTTAATTTTAAGCGAATTTAAATATTTCCGGCACCTTCTGGAAAGCTCTGAAGCGGTTTGGGGGTCGAACGAGCTTAGGCAGGTTCGGGTGAGATTTCCGGAATTGATAAACCGGAACTGGTCGGTTCGGCTTGTGGTGTTGGCCAGGTCTGGTGAACGGTATACAGAAACAAAGCCGAACTCAACTCTCAAGAGGATTGATGCAGCAATAATATGAGGAAGAGTAACTGTCCCCTTCCATTCAACTCCACATTACACATTTCTATTTTGTACATTATTCACATGTGAGCATTCAATTTCAAATTTTTCTCGATATATAAGTGAAAAGATATTAAATTTTTTTATTAACAGAAATGGATAAAAAAATCCCAGAGACCTACATCGAGTAGGGTCCCAGAAAGTACATAGTGATAGATGAACCTTTCAGCCTTGTGCTACCCGAGTAGCTGGGCCCTTCCCCCGCACAATTGGCTTAAGGTAATGATTGATATCCAACAATTATATTTATTTCCTAATACACCCCCTCACTCGAGTACCCATTAGACGCCATTAGGTTCGAGTGACCAACATAAATGCTTGAACATGATAAATTCCAGTAACAAATATAGTAATTCAAGTATTACTGAGCTACGTACGCCATTGATGAGACATACGCCATTGATGAGGTAATATGTTAGATGGATGAATCATTGAGTTTACATTTTATTATGCTAAAACTTTGCCATTATTATTGTATACACATAAGTTGAGATTTTCTTAGATGATTCTATACCAAAGCTTCCCACATGGTAACCGCAAATAATTAGAGCTACCACCAAGCAAGTATCCATCAATTATTCAGAGAGGATTGACTTGAGTATTAAACTACACGCGATATGCAGGCATTATTGCATAAAATATACTGTTTTGGTAAAAAAATCTACCTACTACTAAGAGAATAACAATTCTCAATTGTTTTCCCTCCAAAAGGAATCTTATTATATAAGGAAACAAACTCTATTTTTATTAAATGATTATCTATTAATTAAGATATAAGTTTTAATCATTATACTATTTTATAATCTTTTAATTAAAATAAAACAAAACTGATATAAATAAAAAAATTCATATCTGAAAAACCGATAAATTGATATTATTTGTTTCATATAAAAAAAAAAACTTACCACCCACTTAATTCGTAAAGAAAAATTATGAACTGATATTACTTCATGATAAAAAAAATCTTTTAAAATTATTTGAAAAAATTTGTAATCATTAGTGTTGTGGTAAAAATTACTTTAAAAACACATTTCATTCACTCAATTCTTTTTATTAGTCCTCCATTTCAATCTTTTTATCCTTATATTAAAATATGAAAAATTGATAATATGTCAATTTTAAATCTATAAGTCCCTTTTTACTAAAACAATAAGAAGTCCTCACATCAAATTTTCTCTTTTATACCGCTTAAGCATATTACCAAACTATATACTTCTTAACGTCTTTGTAAATTATTATCTAAAAAACCGCGCATTTGCGCGGGATCTACACTAGTTATCTATTAGTGAATTATATTTTTGTGGGTCAAAGCCGGTTGCAGGGATTTTTGGTATGACCACACACACAATAATAAACATAAGAATCAGAAAAATAACAAGGACACAGTATTTACGAGGTTCATCAGTTACGTCCTAACTATAGTCGCACAACGAATTTTATTGATCGCTCAATATGAGGATAAAAATTACATAGCGCTTCTCCTTTTATATAGCCAATCACAAGCTATAACTCCAAGGAATAATAAATATGTATAACATCTTAAATTTAGTTCTAGTGATCAATGAAGTAAGTTACTCATATGTTTATCATGAAACATAATTCTTCATAATGAAGGGAACTAATCCCAACAATCTCCCACCTCCCGACAATTATGGATGTAACACCAACTTTACTTCTCCACCTAATGCGACCATGTTCCACTCATGCCTCTCGCAAGAGTCCAGCCAAGGTACTACCCAACCTCGACCCTTTAGTTTTACCATTCAAGTTTGTTCCCACCGGCAACCATACTTGTCGAGCTTCACTCATCGTTTGCCCGGGCGTGCACTCCCACCTAAACGAAATACCCTAACATGCCTTATTCGAATTATTTGAATTTCCGCACACATTTGAGCGTGCCAGTTTCACCATATGTGCGTTCTCTGACCACCTTGTCTCCTTAAGGCACTTACTTTACTCCCACGTACGGTGTTTAGTGTAAAGTCAACTATGCATAGTTTTTCGGATCCCGCAACAAGTCTCGTGAAACAATTTCATTCTTTATCCCTTCAGCAGTTACACTACTCATGTCACTACACCCTGCAGTGGTGTACAAAATCCCTGTTTTAGTCCTAGGGTTTACCAAATGGTTTTGTTTGTTGATGTTCTACTTGGGAATTTAGTTGGTTTTTATAATACTACGGATTTCTGACTGTCAGTAGCTCGACCGAGCTGGGGGTTGGCTCGGCCGAGCTGGTCGACTGACAAGGTTGGTTGGGTATTCTGACATTTTATAGAAGGTACTGTTGACGTTTTACAGAAGGTACTGTTGTGTAGTAGCTCGACCGAGTCATAGTTGACTCGGTCGAGTTGGTCTAGCTCGGTCAAGTGGCTATGTAGCTTGACCGAGTCATCGATCTGGCGGGTTAATTTCCGTGGTTTGTGATTAGAATATATAAGAAGGGTTAAAACATTTTAACAGTTTCTTAATCATTTTTACTCATAAAACTTAATGAAGTTCAACCCTTCTCATCTACTCTAATCATCTCCAAGGGTAAACTAGATCGATCTCGGAGTTCTTGTCTTAGTTGCATTGATCTAGATCGGTAAGTGTCATAATTAGTTTACTAGTCTTTTGATTGAGTTATACAAACCCTAATCGGGTAATTTCGGGGAATTTGTGATGATTGATTGTGATTATTTATAATAGGTGATGGATCTGTAGAGGAAAACTTTTGCGATTGATTGCTTGTGATTGTGTTGGATTGCGAATAACGTAGGGTTTTCCTACTCGGTTAATTGTTTACAGCTGTAGAGACGGTCTCTATGACCATTGTAGTTTGATTGTTGTTGGTTGATTGTTGATTGATTGAGTATTGCTACGGTGATGATTGTGACGGCAATGTATACGATTGAGGTTGTGATTGTGATATGGTTTCGGCTGAGTAAGTCACTTCGAGAGGTGGTCTCACGCCCCATTGTCGCCTCTTGGGTTTCTCGACCAAGAGGGATGTGCACATTAAGGACACTGGGTTCGCTCGTTCTGATGAGCGGGGCTTAGGTGGGATAGGTTGCGGTCCCCCACTGGCGGTGAGGATTATTCGTTACGGCGATAATCTGGCAGGGCTACACGTTGCGGCATGTAGTCGGTTACTTGTGAGAAAAGGGAGTTGGGAAAGAGTGGTTTGATTGATATGTATACAGATAATGCTTCCGCTGTTGATATTGTTGATGTTATGGTTATTGCTGTTTTGTCTTATCATTTGTATGCAGTTGACTGACCCCGTTTAAATGATTTAAAAACTGTGGTGGTCCATTCGGAGGTGGTGAGCAGTTGGCTTAGCAGGTGAAGTTGCTTGATGATGGATGTTTCTTGCGAGCTGGAATGGCGGAGTAATCATGTTTCGTTATCGTTTTATAGCTAACAGTAGTTTTGTTTAGTTTGTCACTCAGTTGCATCTTTCTTTCTTTTGGAGTTTGCTTTGGAGATCTTGTATCACTTTAAAAGTTTATTTAAATTATTCGATTTATCG
Source organism: Silene uniflora (assembly GCA_018983105.1). NCBI lineage: Eukaryota > Viridiplantae > Streptophyta > Magnoliopsida > Caryophyllales > Caryophyllaceae > Silene > Silene uniflora. Next base: position 6,368 of record JAGPOY010004311.1, on the reverse strand, counting down.
TTGTATTTGGTGTTCACTACCTCGGGCAACCGAGATTGTAACGCCCTTATATGCTTGGGTAGTCCTTGGTAAGGTACTCTTGTATATCGGGGTGTTACAGTTTTTGACTCTTGAGGATCAATGGGAATTGATTAGGTTAGTAATTGACTACCCATTTAGACCGCTTGTCCATTTGACTTGAACCCGAGAGTGCAAACTCGAAGGGGGTGCGTGCAATCGGTACGTAGTCGGTTTGAACATCACCTTTTGGGAAAAAGGTTAGGAGGATCGGGAATTTATCGTGTTCTTAACAAGTTCGACCAATACATGAATATCTTGGGGATGAAGCACGCTCTCGGGGTACTAGAGTGTGGCATAGGGGAGTCTGACTTATGAACCCGGAAGGGAGGTATGTCGGGTTTATTAGTGTCCAAGTATGAGCCCGAGAGGGAGGTGCTTGGCAAATTAGAGGCGTTTCCCCCTAATTTATGTAGCCATTGACAACTAGTTGACAGGATTATGATAAAGAGGAAATTAGATTTTACTCCCTTTTAAAACAAACTTTTTTAAAATTACTCCCAATTAAAATGGTTTTTAAAATTACTCCCATAAGTTGTATTTTTTGCTAAAATTACTCCCTTAATTGCATATTTTCCTAAAATTACTAAGTTAAATTGCACTTTTTTCCTAAAATTGCTTCAAAAGGTCCAATTTAAATTGACTTATTTCCTTTATTTTTGAACTCCCCTTACATTTGTCTACATAGATATACATTTCAAAGTATAGACCGGCTAAGGCTGTAACACCCTGATATACCAGAGTACCCTACCAAGGGCTACCCTGGCATATAAAGGTGTTACCATCTCGGCCGATAACCGAGGTAGTGAACATTAAATTAACAATATTGAAATACTTTAATTAGACTTCAAAGTGATACAAGGCTCAAAACAAACTCCAACAAAAGATAAAAGTACAACCGTCTCAAACGCTAGACAACTATTGTCAGCTATAAATTATGACGACTACTTGTGATGACATCTCTCATCCAAACCCGAAAGCAACATCATCCATCAAGCATCATCACCTGCTAAGCCAACTGCTCACCATCCCAGAATGGATCACAGCAGGCCAAAGACAATAATAACATGGTCAGTCAACTGAATATAGAAGCAAGATGAAATAGCACGATACAATACACAAGCAGCGGAAATACAGTACACAATCAGAATCACTCCCCAACTCCCTTTTCTCACAAGTAACTGACTACACGCCGCAACGTGTAGCCCTTCCAGATTCCTGCCGCAACAGGTAATCCACACCTCAGTGGGGGACCGCAGCCTGACCCACCAAATCCCCGCTCAACGCATGAGCGAACCCAAGTCCTTAATGTGCACATCCCTCTTGGTTGAGACACCCAGGAGGCGACAATGGGGCGTGAGTCACCTCTCACAGTGCCCCACTCAGCCGGAACCAATCTATCATCAATCACAATCTCAACAGCAATCCAACAATATACGATAATATATCAATCACAATACGCAATCAGCCATACAATCATATCATACCGTCTTACAGCTATGAACAACTAAATGAGTAGGAAAATCCTACCTCATTCGCAAATATCCAAATAACGCAAGTACAACAAACAATCAATCGTAGAATCCTTCCCCTACGAATCCGTCACGTATTATCAATTAATCATAATTAACACAAATCCCTAAAAATCCCTAATCGATCTAATTAGGGTTCATAAACTATTATAAGGGAATATAAACATACGATAGAACACTTACCCACTAGATCTAGATCGTAGCGATGTGTAGATCTAACTCTAGCTTTGGTATAATTAGCGTAGAAGAGAGGAGGCAGTGAACGTCGTTTGTCTTTTCTCAAAAAGGTGTTTTAAAAGTGATATAAAATTATTTAAGAACCAACTTCCCTCTTTTATACTAATTACTTAAAAACCGAAATAAAACCCGTCAGACCGCCCGGCTCGGCCGAGCTACAGCCAGCTCGACCGAGCTGACATCAACTCGGCCGAGTCAACTGTGACTCGGTCGAGGCACTACTCGACATACCCTTCTGAAACACATCAGAACACTACCCTAACCTGTCAGTGGCTCAGCTCGGTCGAGCTACCCCCAGCTTGGCCGAGCTACTGACAGTCAGAAATCCGTAGTATTAGAGTCTTCCCTCCTTAAAAACGAACTTCGTCCCCGAAGTTGACACCCATACCTATAAAGCAAGTACACACCACTCAACTCTCATCCTGCATCCTCGACACTAATTCACCCATGAATTCCAACAACACAATTGATGCCACTCTGTCTTATTTTCATATCACACACAAGTAAATCCAATACCATTATATTCCACCAAGCGAGATGTTACATTCTACCACCCTAAAAATGAACTTCGTCCTCGAAGTTTACTCTACTCACACTCGTAAAATCACCATCCCAAAACTGCCAACACTATCGAAACCATACTTACCTGTAACCTCACTCTATAACCATACACATTCCGTACATACTACTAGAAGCACCTCTTTTACCTTTAATAACATCAACCGCAAGTCATTCTTTAAAAATATCACCCACAAGATTCAACACTTCTGAATATACTACAACGCGCACAACCATGAAACTGTCTTTGTCGCATCCTACCCCTCTTAAGACAACTGTTACGTCCTCGTAACCCAACTAGTACTAGATCCTTAGCTATTCTTTCCCTTTATTATTAGCTTATCTCATTGATTACTCAATCCTTGCTTTAACCTCAACACCGGTACTATTCCCATATTCCATACTCTCTCACTTTAACGATTCTCATACCTCTAATCATCTTGCACACCATCCAACCGTTACCACAAAATTCTCAGTAAAACCACCACCTTAATCCTTCACTACTACCATATAATCCTATTCTTCTTTATTCACGCACCTGTCCCCACCACATCACTCATGATCCATAAATTAGTACACACCTACGAGATCCTCAAATTTCCCTGTTCCACAAAACTCTTGCCATTCTATGTCCCATCTACAGGATATTACTATACCATGACAACAACGAAAACATACGCAATTTTCTTCCATATCATGCTCTACGGTCACTCTCAAGCCGAACTGGTAAGAAACATTAATAAACAATACAACAATCTATATGCCTAGACCGACACTTACAGGAATCAACAGTAACCAAACAGCAATCTATATAACTCTTATATACTTTCAAAAGTTCGTCTCATCGGTAACCCGCCTACACCATCAAAACCGACGACGGCATCGCAACAGCGCCACCTACAGCCGCACCGCAGCGCGAAAATACCTGCTTCGCAACAAAGAGTACCGTGCCGAGATCGCAACCCGGAACACCACAATCACATTATTTACCCACAAACGGAGTCCTGACACAACCATCATCTCATGACTCATTTAGTCACCCATTCCTCTTTTCCATATCGGCCTACTAGATTACAAAACATCGCATATTACATGGAAGAAACAAACAACAACTTGTGAAGGTTATACCGTACCATTACTTATGAGAGAAGAACCTCACACCAACACGTCACTATCGTAGACCCATAATTAAATATGACTAGCCAATACTAATCACATAAGTACCACTTGGTAAAAGATAGCTCTCACTCAAGGTTAAACTCATCTGCCTTTCGTAACACATTCCCTAATCCGCAAGTTTACCACCACCTGACTACTATGAACATATAATCAATGTTCAACTTCTGACCAACGCTCTCTGTTTCAACACTTAAAGCTCTCTCGCAACCGTGAACACCAATTCCCTATAGTAAACTCCGTCCATCAATACCATCAACTTAATTACCTCAATATCCATGCCACTTCTGTTCCCGATCGTCCTACCCTCTACTTACCACCAAAGTCTCATACCATGCAGCTATTCTATCAAATGCTCTTCCCCATAGTTCATCACAACTCATGGCTACCTTGCTTGCCCTCAAGCAAGATCATCCCTTACATGCAATCCCAAATGACCAATAAGCATATGACTCTCATCCCTAAACAACATGGGCAAAAGGAAGAGCAAAACATAGATGAGATTTACATGGTGGCGTAGCATGGATGACTTCAAGTAGAGGTTTCGGCTCTTGCATGATCTTTTGACTTTCGGACTCTTGCGGTGCACTCATCACTCAAATTGTGTTTTAAAGATAATTTTTGTGAATAAACTCTCAACTATCCTCGACTTATAAACATGTGCCCGCAATCTAGTATGGTAAACATTCAAATCATAAGCCAAACAATCAAAATGCAAAGCAAATAATGAAGCCGAAAAAGGGTTAGAAGAAGGCTTTTTGTGATGGGTAATAAGGGGGAACATATGAATTATGGTTTTGAGGGGCTAGGTGATCAAGCTAGCAACGACCAAATGTAAGGATGCTCAATCCAACCCGAATAACCCAATTAGAAGTCAAAAACATTGTCAAATGACTTCTTGCTAAATTCAACTTCTTTTTTTTTTCTCAAGCAATAACATATTTTTTTCTTTTCTTTTGCTTTTTCGACATTCTTTCTTTCTTTTCATCTATTTCATTCTTTTAACTCTTTTTTTTTTCTCTTTTTTCTTTTCTTTCTTGCTTCAATTTCAACTTCCATATTTCACTCACAATGTTATAAACTTCAAAATCATCCCAATTTGAGCTTCCCAACACCAAAATATAGCTACTAGCTTGACAAAAGTAGGCAAGTTTATATGTAGTTAGGAAAATAAGAACATGTGAAAGGGGCTAGAAAGAGGGCAAATTTATCATTATGAAAGACTTCAAAAATGCAATGCAAATATGAAAGTAATGCTTAAATGAAATGAATAGAGGACCATACTTGTGCGTTTTGATGTAACACACACCATAAGGAGACCTACCACTCACCTAAGAGAGACCGGATATGGATGCATCGGTCTTTAAAGGAGGCTCTACCTTACCATTTGTAGCTTGCCAAAAGTCAAGATCAAGCCTACTTGGTCCATGATTCATCATCCACATACTATGTCAAGACATCCCCATGTATGCATAATCCCGTCAAAATAAGTAGAGTCAAAGCTATTAGACACAAAATGGGATAAACAAGAGGGCATTAGTAGGACAAGCAAAGAATTGAGCAAGATTTACACACAAAATTTCAAAATTTTCTCAAAATTCTCATAATTTTAGCTAAATGCAAACTAACTACATGCAAATGCATTTCTCCCCCCAAGCTAAACATCACATTGTCCTCAATGTGTCAACATAAAGATATCGACAAAAAGCAAAACTATTGCTCAAAAAACATGGACAAGATGTTATGTCTAATGGGTTGTAAGAAATCTACACTAAAGTGCAAAGAAATAACATACATTCTAAACAAGCTAAACTCCCCCAAGCTAACATAAGCAAGGGGAATGAAAATGGAATGATTTGAGTGTGTTTGAGTGTTTGAAAGGAAGAAAAATGGAGAAGAAGGAAGGAGAAGCAAACCCGACGAGTACTGTTCTCATTACTCATGCAAAATGAACACCAAACTCCTAGGGAACCACGGCCCCGATCGGGACACGGTCATCCCGATCGGGATTGACCATTTCTACAGGTTTGGACTTTCTCTCCGTGTTTGATAATTGGCTCTTCAAATATTTGGTTGCGTCCCCGAACGGGATTGCAACTTGGGACCACGTGCTAATATCATTTTCACCTTCTTCTTTTCTTCCAAAACCTATAAACACAACACAAATCATTAGCTAGTTTAAAATTTTATTACTAATCTAAGAAAGCAATAAAATGCAAAAATTGAAAAACATAAAAACTAAATTTCTCGGCGGACATCCCTCCTCCTCCTTAAAAAGCATGTTAACGCCCTTAGGAGTTTATCATATTCCTGCGCATGAACAAGACACAAGAATATGTAAGCAATAGATAAGATTAAAGCATAGAAGAGCAATGGCATGAAAGGATAAATCTTATCAAATTGCTCATTAGAGAGTTCGTAAAGAACCACCATATCACTCCACTCGTCAGCAAGAGATGGAGCATCGCCCTTAAGACTGACAAGGCTAAAGTCGTATCACCTTAATCAAAGTAAACCCCAAATACTACTAACTAGAAGCTAGTGGTAAGTCAGGTATCGTATCCACAAGGAGGCTATAAAATCTATTTGCTAAGCTAAGTCCGTCTCAAAGTAACAATTTATAGGGGGTTTGTTTGTTTAACTATAACTAATGATGATAAAAATAAGCTATTAACAAGAATATTAAAAGGTCTAGGGATCAAGTTCACTGGGTCAATTGTCCGGGGATGTAATTTCATCAATTATAAGGTCAGTCGAATTACCTAAGGTCATACGGTTACGGTCGACTCGAATATGATCTTTAGATCT